>DWJN01002317.1:0-15540 GCA_018248895.1 Carystus phorcus | reverse complement strand
TTCTAGTAAATTATTGCTTCAATATTATTGTATACAACAGGCAATAAAATGGCATCATGTAAATGGGCCTTAACTCTGACAATCGCATAGGATCGACGCTAACCGCCGGGCTATGAGCGCTTCTAAGCGCTAAAGCATTTTTTACAGAATCTTTTAGGTCTTTCTGTAATTATTGAGTAGCACAGGTTTATGTTTCAATATGTAATCGAAAATTTATTCACTTCTGTATAATGGGTGCGGTCGTTGAAACCATATAATATCGTGATTAAATATAATAGTGTACAATCACGAGTAGGTAATGTACTATTGTATACGTTGACAGGTTTCTACATAATACAATACCGAATACATAAATAAAACGAAATCAGATATTTTTTTATTCTACACGTTACTTACAAAGCTGTATTCACATGTATACGTTAATATAAACAGATTTATGATTATAACATTCTTAAAAAGCTTTCTTTTGCTATACATTATGTAGATATCAATCAGAAACTTATCAAAGAATACATTTCATTAATCGTGGCTGTTCATGGAGAGAACCATGACTTAGGATATTTATTTGATACATTAATAGTAATGTTGGTGGTGATATAATATTTTTAAACCAAAATTAGGCCTGTTTTGTGTAAACATCTGTTAGAAAAAGACACATAATAAAGACATATAATAAAGACATAATTTAGTATCGCAGGCATTTAAAAAGCATAGATTTGCCTCAGAGTTTCTGGTGATTATTAATAAGCTTTTGAACATATTCATCAGTATTATAATGTAAACGAAGATATTATCTTTGTAATCGTATTGTGTATCCTGCTTAAATCTTCAGGTGTATATTGTATTACGTATAACAATAGAAATCCCTTTATTCCATGGTCTATTGTATGAATGTATTTGCGAACCTACAATACTAAGCAGAATTCACCTCAATCCTATAAATTTATAATAAAATGTAAGCAAGATACCTACACATTTTGGGTTACGTCTCTATTCACGTTCTACTGAGTTACGAGGCTCCTTTGGGAAGTTCCGCGAATAATATGTCAACCCTAGTCAGGTCAAGTAGTTATGTGAGCCGAGTGGCCGATACGAAACAAAAGAATTTGCTAACTAAAACGTTGGCAAAACTTTTAATGAAAAATGTTACTGGAATATTCATGTGAACACAAGTAAATGTTGTGTGAACAAATATGGTAAAAACCACTAAATTACCCTCGTAACATTAACATTTAGAGTCTATTGACATTATAAACATAGGCTAGAAAGTTATTCTAATTACCGCATGTTATGAATACCAAAAATAATGATATATGAGGAAGGTATATTTCATTGTCCAATTATGACAAAATTTCTGTGCTGCATTTTTATGTGAATAGCGGACAAATAAGTAGACGAGCTGCGAGATAGTAAGTGGTCATAGCTGCCCGTGGACATTAGCGCGTAAGCTAAGAAAATAGAGAAGAAAGAAAGGTTGAACTGGGTCTATCTATATAAAACTAAACATTAGGTATTAATTTCAAAACTGGTTTCTTACATTATATTGTGTCTCTAGGTGAGCTTTACTGCAGCAAAATAGGGGATTATCTAAACTTTTCTTAGTATATTTAGTTCACTGGAAAATTATGGTAAATGCGGAAAACTTAACACAACGTAACCGTGCTGTATACGTATAGCAATAGACGGGTCCTGCCCTACATCTGGAGAAAACTCTTAGAGAGCACTAAACGGTGACTTGAGGCATCTTTTGCTACCTGCGGACAGCCCAAGATATCACTTAAACTCTGTAATATAAAACTTAACCTCTACTTTTCACGAAGATTAAGTATAACTATTTTATAATTTTCATAAAGATAATTTTCGTAAAGATATATATAAAAAGTTGTATTTAATCCTACACGTACTCGTAGATATATCAACGAACGTCTAAACATTTTGATTATTTTTTATGTGTTTCACTGGATTCAATGGTTTAGATTCACAACTCAAACCGATAGAAAATGCTTTTCTTTATGTTGCGTGAACAAATCTACTGAACCCGCTGGTTTCTTCATACTTTTTGACACGGTTGACTGAAAGAGAATGTTGCACTTGTAATATCTATTAAAAATAGTAGATATAATGTTTGAGATAATGGACAATATTTGTTTATGAAGTTACTTATAAACACTATGAAATAATCGCTATTTCTTTATGCCAGTTTGATCAGAATCTACTATTATCGTATGAGTATAAAAAATGTTATAAAATGAGTCGCCTATTTTCGTGATTAAATCATTTTACACAAGACAATTTCTTCTCATTAAGGATCGTCCGTGGGTGTTTGGGCATCTCCTTCAGTTGCAGCGGCGTTTGGGGAGAGAGAACTTCCCTCTCATCGAACAGACATACTACCACAACCACAGCGACATGGTGAGTTTTAGAATTATTTCAAAATACTACTTACTTGCCGACATGTGACGTCACTTACAGGGTATTGTAAATTGTATCCTAAAAGAAAGAACTTTTGTATAAATGTATGTAATGTATTTTATAAATGCATCGGGAACAGGATGAAAACTTTTAGAATTTGAAATAACTTTTAATTTTCCAAATTAGTATCGATTTAGATACGAGTCAATGTGGTGTTGCGCTGAACGAAGGCACAGGCGCTCAAGCAATGAAACAAAAGTAATTTTTCACAAGTATTTATTTTAAATTAAACATAATTATCACTATTTTATTTGTTAATTTACAATTTTAACTTACATATAAATATAACTTACAATAAATTATTACAAAATAACTTTAAAATTCTTTCGTCTAATTAGACGAAATAACAATTTAGGAGCGTTTGTGAAACAGAATCCAAATATCAACAATAATAATTACTTATAGAAGTCGTCGCATAAATTCGTCTTAATCGTCAAATGTATTAAATTAATATCGATTTCAAGATTGATGTCATGTTTTATTTCGAATAACAAACACACCTGCTGCCTGGATTACTATCTTACAAAACATCCATAGACATAGTATTATATTTTATTAATACTTGAAACGTTTGATGTTCTGAATATTAATGTTAAGTTCAGTTTATTACTAGAGGTCACAGAGATGTTTACCACGGTAATAAATACTAGACATGTAACTTACGAGAAATGTCACTAAATTTGGTTTAGTACCCTAGTGGCTTCGAGTTTTTCTAAATAATTAGTAACAATTTTATAGGTAACAGCGGAATTTCATAGGAGACGTAACGAGATATACAAATGGTAGTAAATGTTTACAATTTGGGTCGGCGTTATAAATCAAGTCATAGTGCTGTTGAAGTGTTGTTTTTGCAGGCATCTCGTGAGGGCTGGCGCTCTGAAACGTAAACCATTGTGTTGAGTGAAAAGTCTACTAAGTATCTAAGTTTACTCAACGTAGAGTAATGTACGTACATCAAAGGATTCCATGTTTACTTTTGTATACAGTTGTATATTTGCTAAAGTTGTTCACTTGCGTATAGTTACTATAACGTTTCAGCTGTGGAATATGGACTATTACTATCTATTTGTATATAATTGTGAGTTTCAAACCTAAAACAATTTGCGATAAAGAAAGAATCAGAAAGCATTGGTGAACATTGAAAGTTTAATAAAATATGAGTCATGTAAGCCATTCAGAAAATTTATCGCTCTTTACTGATATTCAATTTCAGTAGGGTATTTTAATAGCCTCCAGACGATCCCTTGCTCCAATCTACGTCGTATTTAATTTACTAACTTTCGATATAACAACTGTGAAAGGATTTGCTAAGTTTATTGAATTGTTAGAAAGTTCGAATTTATAATGATGCTCCGTGAATTGTGTATTAAAACTTTTAATATTTGTTCTTATAACAGAACTTTCTTTGTTCGTAATTGGTAAGCAATATCCTTGGTTTAGATTTCATGACGTTGTATACTTTCTCATGAACGTGTGTTCTTAGCGGATATTTTAAACACTATTTAATAACATATCTTTTGAAGTGGCACTGTTATGAAATATAATCTAATATACAAACGTATGCAAAGTGCATAATCCACCACTGGACAGAAATCTTTTGATGTTATGTGCAAACCGTGCGCTCTACATGTGTCAAATGGTGCATTAGGAATTTTAAATAATTAATGGTCATTAAAATAGTCTTAAATTTGCCACTACTTTGTAGGTCATGACAATTAGCAAGCGCAAATTCTGGGTTTGCTTAGAATACGACGGGTATTCACTTTCATCTTGGATTTGGTAAATGATTAAAAACAATTCAAGCGTTGGAAATTAGAGAATGCTGGCGACTATTTAGTTAACCCTTTTTATTTAGCCGACAAAACAGTTGAGTATGTGTCACCGAATGATAAGTAGTCACTATCGCCCCTGGACATTAATAACACTAAAGAAATTGCCGACGCAAAACCGGATAAGAAAGAAATTACTGGCCTGCAAGATCTCGGTTGGATCACAATGAGCCGTTCCATGGCCGATTAAGTAAGACGGTAGCTAGTAAGGCAGACGTCAGATAAAGATAATACCAGTAATAATATTAGTGACTTAATATCTAGAAATAGAAATAGAGCCTCCTAACACAGGCATATTTTGCTTCAAAGGAGACTCTGGCCACTCATATTGTAATGAAATTAAACCGAAAAGCAATAAAGTATTTCTATTTCTATGATGCCTTGACAGTCGAAATTTGTCGGGTACGCTTTGGATGGTTTTAAACTGACTTATAGGCATATTACTTAGTTCGGGGAATTGTCTGCTTGGTTGCTCTTGGTCAAAGTTTATCTTATATCTATGTACTGCGGTGCATGTGTTCAGCAATTTGAAGCTGATGTATTGGCATAAATGATTACCTGGTCCAGCGGCACCGTCGTTCGCGGTCATGCAGACAGACGCCATGTCGCTCGTAGCAGTCGTCGTAGCTCGCCGTGCACGCATTAGGTGATTTAGAGCTGCGACGATTCATATGAACCTGAATTAACAAAATAGGTGGTACATATTCTTTAAGATAAAATGTATTTAATATTTACTGTTTTTCCTCATTGGTTGTTTAATCAACGTTCAGTCTCTCAAGTGATTAAAGTTAAATACTTTAAACTTTGACAATGGGGATCTAATCATACACATCGCTTTTGGAATTTCTACCGTTAACAAGTCAAAATTGGTAACGTAAGTTGTATAATGGCGCGTAACTTTCTCAGTTATATTCTTGAGGTTGTTTTTCGCACTTTCCTAAAAATGATTTTGTACATGTCGACGATAAGAGCTTCTTTTCATATAGTGTATATTGCAGTTACGTTTTATTATTTACACTTTCAAGATTGCCTATAGCCAATGTTCAAACATATATCACCGACGATTGTAAGAATTGATGAACGTTACACATAATGATAGTATGGCGCACCGAAATGATTACTTTTACCAAAACAAATCATTTGTTACGATTTAATTCTTACCTAGGCTCCATCAATCAAGTTCTTTATTTATAATAAAGAATAAAACGTGGTAAGAAAGTTAAACATACGCAGTATTTCACAATCAATAGTAGCTGCAATGCATTTTACATTTGGGTTTCGTGATAAGAATACAGGTACAACGTTTAAATACATAAAGTATAGTTATCGTATAAATAAAGTAGGAGCCAAGGTAAACTCAGAACCGAAGAACGTAAACGGTGCAATCAATCGTAGAGATTATTGAGTTCCTTGATGTGTGTTCCAACTGTTTACAAATGCCTTACAGTTTATTTTAATTCTATCGTTGGTTTAACGTAGGTATGTTTTCGTGAAATGTCACGTGACACGAACTGGACCATTAATAGGTATTTTCAGTAAGCCACCTCACGTGGTCGGTTGTTATTCACTGGTTTAGATGTAATGTTATTATAAACACCCTTATGTACACCCGAACTTAAACACCGACTTTATAAATAGTCTGCTTCCTACAGCCAAACTTATATATAATTTTGATACATGTCCATTAGATTTAAATCAAATCCACACGGTTATAAGTGACAAAATTGAATTAAGTATGGTATCATAAATTAGGGGAAGCTCAGTAGTGACTGTTCAAAAGTTAATGGATGGATGGATAAAACGTATATGAGTATTTGTTTCTGAATGCTGCCTTACCTTGCATGTACAACCCTGTTTATATAGAAGTCGAAAACCCTTCCTTTGTCGTGGAGTGACGTCACGCCATTTGTTAATATACCCGCAGATATGCACATGCGCTTGCAGATGTACCACTCGACCTGTAAATTGCATCAAAAATATTTTATTACCAGGAGTTCTATATTAAATCACAAAGAACGGTTTGGAAAATCCAATGGTATTGTTTTCCAACACTGTTATTACAGCTCTAACTACGTAACATATGATTTAATAACCTTACATAACTACCATACTAATGATTATAAAAGAATAACATTACGTAACATATCATATTATATTTGTAATTTAACATAAGAAAATCTACACTAATTTAAACAACTTATCCTCAAAAGGGGTATTTACTTCTTATAAGAAAAGTTCTTAAATATTTCACGATGTTAATTATATTATCAAACTTAACAGTTACAAAAATATGAAACATCCTTTTTTAATTATGTTTTTACCTGTTATAACGTAGGTCTCTCTAGGCTCAAGATTCACTCCGCATAGAGATTCTTGAGAAGGCGTTAATATTCGACCTGATTTTAAAGCCAGAGCTGCCTTCTGGGTTGCCTGAAAATAAAAACCAAAAAATAAAAAAGTGGTCCTAAAAGTATGTGTCAAAAAAGATTAAGTTTAATTTACAGTTGATGGATGTCAATCAATTTATAGCTTACTAGCTAGTGTCCTACGACTTCGTTCGTGTATATATTGGGCTACCAAGTGGGAAGTATTTTCCCTTTTGTTGTAAACTTGTCATTGTATTTGTTCTAGGGTATGAGTTTTTTTCAATAACCCTTTTTTAAAGGACTTTATATAAATAATTTCTGTATAAAATTTCATGCGTCTAAATAGTCAGTTAGCATTAGCGCTTTATTGAGGTGTTTTGCTTATTACAAATTTGGTTATATACCTATTCAAAGACACCTGTAGCATATAGATTTAGTTCATTCTTTGTAAATATTTTGAAAAGATTCGAGTAACCTAAAAGTGTTAGATGTGATTTAATACTTATTTATATATTCAAATGTACTCTTACTTTGAACACGTTCCTAATTTTAACTTTGTATGCGTCGTAAAAATCTTTTCCTCTGAACAATTTTTGTACTCTGCCCACGATCACTGAAACAACAAGAATAATACAGTATGATATTTGTATGAAATATCTTTAGTGAAAAAAAAAGTAATTTAACGTATTTATCAAATATTTCTTCTATTCCGTGCTAAGCAGGCCACATATGATTTATCAGAAGTGCTATAGTCGTTTAGTCGGAGATGTAGCTTTTAAACTTCTCATACGTTAATAATTAGCATTTCCGCCAATCCTTAACTAGAAGACTTTCATGTATTTATCTATAAATATAGACACTTGTAATGCTAACAGCTAAAGCCAAGACACAATACAAGCTACAAACAAAATCAAAACAATATTAATATTTAGATACATAAATTAGATACTTCTTAAACTTAGAAAGCTAACACAAAATTTAAGAAAATCTTAATGTATTGTGGGCGGGCGGGCGCTAGTACTGTAGTGGTAGTTACTTACCGAAGTCGCTATTACAGTAATGGCTCTGTGGGTGTGCCAGTGAGCAGGAGCAGGCGTCGGTGGCGCGCCAGCTCACTGCCACCAGCGTCAGAGCCAACCACCTCGTCAGCATGGTCTCTTTAATATCCTGCAAAAATAAATATTACCAATTACACATCACACTTTATTCATTATATACGTATATGCTGTTGCAAAAATCTTCCATAAACAGGTTCAAAAACAATAGTTCAATGTCCATGTTTTGGACGTTTTCTTTTTTTTAATTTTTTTTTCGTCTTAGTTACTTTATTTTAAAAGTCATGTTTAGCCCAAAATTTGAGTATCTACGCTAAAATGGTTTCTAGTTTGTGATTTACTATCAATTAGTAGCATAAATAGTATTATAGTAATCATTAGTAAATTATTAGCAATTAGATGATTAAAAGCTATTAAGAACTGTAAAGTGTGTGTAGCTTCTAATTTTATAAATGAATCTTCTCTACATGTTAAGTGTGAATTGCGCAACGTAAGAACTAGAAGCCTGGTGAATGAATTACGCTAATTCCCTAGTCTGGCGTTGACTTAATGCAGGGTATTTTTATCTGTAGGATGTGAGAATATTTCATAAAATATTTTATATTTTTTGAAGCAAAACAGTTTCTGTGATAATACACGCTTTATAATAAATATGTATATATATTTAGGAGAAGCCGTGCTTGGAATGTTGGTGTTTCTACACCAATATCATTAAAATTTGACGAGTTGAATGATACCATAACGTTTTGTGGTTCAAAGAGGCGTACGAGAGGAGAGTACGATAAATGGATGGTCATATTAAAAACCTCATTAGCATGATAAATAAATATTAAGAATAACATAAGTAACCTATATCTACACAAATAAATAAAATTGGACTGTCTGTTTGTAATATCAAAATAACAGATTTTTGCTAAATGCATTATGAATGTATACACGGTACATAATATACCAAAATATATATTTTTTAAATTTTTATCTGTCTGTCGGTTTGTTTCCGATAATCTCTGGAACTGAACTCCTAATTTTGACGGGCCTTTCACTGGCAGATAGCTGAAGTAATAAGAAATAATTTAGGCTTATTTTAGAATTATAAGTTATCGAAAAATCTGCACTGAACATTAACTTTTTTCTTAATTTCCACGTAGACGAAGTCGTGGGCACAGAGTAATAAATTTAACTTTGACGGAATAACATAATTTGTCACCGTGCAAAACTGTCCTTAATTATAAGAAAGTATTTTTTTCTCTCTATGACCGTGAACTTCAAATCATGTGAAGAAATCACAGTGCGAGAGTTGCAATTGCATATCTCATACAATAATAGCATAACCTTTAGTTACATATCTAACAAGTTATTTATAATCTTATTATCACGCTTGAAATTAAAGATTATATTGTACCCCATCCTAACTTGGAGAAGAAAGGCACAGTATGACAGATCGAAGTCTCGTTCATAGATAATAAGATTACAATAGGTAGACAATAAATAAATGCGGGAGCTTTGAAAGTATCTACGTGCATATAAATAATCCACATTCCTTTTAGGAACCGATTTCAAAAAGGTCGGTCGAGACGGTTTCTCTTTGTGTTCCTTTGTCACGCATAGTTATTCGGGGATCGACGGACAGATATTGTGAAATAATCCGTAGTGTTTTAATATTTAGCATTTGTGCTGTTTTAGTGAGCGCTACTTAAATTAAACCCTTTTTAAGCCTAATTTGGAAAAAACGTACATATTTATCCAACATGTGTCAGTGTAACCTACTTAAAATAATTACATTATAAAGTTGTCAGTATAATTTAAATGTCAAGTAGCGGATTCGGCAGATTTTGCAATATAAAAAACATTTTCTCTCGGATTGAATTCTGAATCTAAATCATTCTCTACTCCGCTTAAACATGCAAAAAAACATGAAAATCGATCTAACTGTTTAGGAGACCAGTGATATAGACACGAAGAGAAGAATTATATTTATGTATATGTAGAGATATAAACAAGAAATATTCGTTCAATAATAAATCTTAAAACAAGTTACTGATGAAAAATCTGATAAAAAAACAGAGGGTTAACATTAATTAAAGAAACATTTACAAAGTATGTAAATTCTTACTGCAGACGGAGAACAGAAACTTGAACGTAACAGAATTAAGCCCATTATCAAATTAGATACTCAAATTGGAGTCATTATAGCAGCAAATTGTTTGAGGTTGCTTATTTTGTTGTGAGGATTCGGTACAGTGATTACCGCTCGGTGCAACAGTTTGCATTGTAATTTGTGGTATTTATTCGGAGTTGCGGCATTCACAACAAACAATTTAACTGGTCATCCAATACAGAATGTCGTATCGTATTTCTGTGTAGCATTCGTTGCCATTATTACCTGCAGTCGACGTGATTCTAATCTTTACGGTTTAATTTCCGTTTGCTAAAATGCACATGACCCGAATGGGATCATCGATTGCTTTTAATTCGTGTGGGCAACAATAAAATTCAAGAGGTATTATTAAATGTTTGTTATATCATGTACTTAATGTTAATGAGTTAGGTCTTTTGTATCAGCTCCAAACTGTATTTAAAACAAAAACTTATTTTTCACTACTAATAAAACTGTTATGATATAATATCAACCATCTGTTATGTATTTACCTAATTAATACAGTACATATTTTTTTGTAAAATACTAATTTATATTACGAGGACAACGACGATAATTAAAATTTGTTAGCTTAGTCATTTCCGAATATACATAATAATATATCATTGTGCCTACGTGAAACTTTTAACTTATTTGTCCCAGTGACCTTGTCCTTCCTTTCTTATAAATTGTCTTCGGTTTGTACTTAACTGACGAGTTCACAAGTTTTATTATGTTACATTTCAATGGACACAATATAAATAAGTACAAAGTCTCGCATGCTTTAAAGCTCACGTTGCTTACAAAAGCGAAGAAAAAAACATTGAAAACACAAACAAAAAAATGGATGCCAGGCTTTTGTATGTGATGACATTCATCCGATTTGCTTGAATTATCTCACGCGCTTTGTTATCTGTGACATTTAATCAAAAGCACGACCACGTAATAAATAGAACACTTCGGCTTATTTTTTTCCTGCATTACGAAACGCGGAAAAATAGAAATATATTATACCTACATAAAAATGTATTTTATTCCAAATATGCGACAAACATGCATCTTTTATTCCTTATTTTAAGGAAGAGATAAATAATGTGTCTATTTCCTTTACGTCTTATTTAAACACTGCCGAGAATGTAGTATGAATAACTAAAATATTACAATTGATGTCATTCTATAAAGCCTCCAACTTTACTGATCTTAATAATTATACGGACTTTCTCCAATATAGTTTTCTGTTGTTCTCGTTTTAATGCATTCGTAAATGGAGTTAGAGCATAATAAACAAGCCATTATGGCCGGAAAATGTGTAGGTGTTCTTGTTAGTACAGTAATGTAAAACAAACATCAAATATATTAAGAAGACATTTATATTGAAATCATAATATTAAAGATTTGTCGGACATTAATTAGCATCTATTTCTAGATATGAACCGCATTTGAAAGTAAAATACTCTTGTTGTATTTTAATATTTATAAAGTGGTTTAGGAACTTACAGGTTTAAAGGAACAGCTGAGTCTTACTAGCGTCACAGAGTAACATCGATTGCGACGAATAAATCTGAACTGAAGCATTTATAACAATATCAATACAAAGAAACAGCGTATATGTATAGAAACATTGTATACCAAAAAATAACAATACGAAAATTTATGAGTGCATTCCCATGATCGCGACTGTGGTCTGAACGTCTTCAACAATACCTCGTTTGTTAGGGTTCAACGAGAAACTTTGCGGACGTTCAAACACCACGAACATCGTAACATTCATAGGAGAGCCAGTTCGTAACTGTATCGTTCGTACTGTGTTTCTCTTCCACTAAATAGGTTATCATTTCTATAATATAACTAAGACATGTCTTATTATTTCTCGTTAAATGTAAAATATAGTTAATTTTCTAGTCAATACAATTATTTTTGATTAATACCGAGTTAATAAAGGTCGAATTTCTTTATCATCTAAAGTTTTAGTCAACATTGTCTTGACAACACAATGTTTTCATGAAATTGCTCGTTTCATACATATAAACCTATAACCGCTTAATTTAATAAAACATACTCAGTAATATACGTAACCCCCTGACTAAGATTATGAATGATTTCTTGTAACATAACAACCAAGTTTACTTTATGAATTCATTTAGAAAAAAGTATAGTAAGTAAATTGAAGACCACACGCGAAACAAGTTTTTTTTAATATTGGTTGTTGCTATGCATGTGTGGAGCAGGTGTAGGGTATACTCGTTTGCAATTTCACATTATGTCACAAAAAAGAACACCAAAATTTGACGAAGTTCTTGAAGTAATATGGGAAAATAACAGCTCTGAACATTATAGGCGATCGGTGTGGTCTGGATGAACAAAAAATACAGGAAAACTGTAATATGATGGATACTGTTCAACGTTTATTGTTCGAAATTAAAGAAGCGGGATGTATTCGAATATGCACTAAACCATCGAAGGGTCTAATATTGACGTAAGAGACTCATGATAATGGTTCGTATAAGTGACGTTTTTTGTCCAAGATAAATTTGAAAACGAAACATAGAATTTTCTTAAGATCGATGGATAAATAAAAAAGATAGCATTTGAGTTAAATGTATTATGCATATAATCTGGGTAACCATTTTTGGTTTTTATTATATTTCAAGAAGCAAGGGAGTTTGTCCAAAAAAATGAATTAATTGATCCGTAAATTGATACGGTATACTTGTTACTAGTATGTCACAATAGGGTCAAATAAACTGGCTCATTTATAATAGATTTTTTTATACATTTACGTTTTTTAACAATTTTGCATAAAAATACTGAGCAAGGATAAATAAATATCAATTCAATGTATGCAATTATTACTTCTTAAAAAGTAGTTTTTTCAAAGAATCTATGCAAGATATTGCGATATTTTAATCTGTACATTCGAATATACGCGTATATGCGCTGTATAAGAAGTTAAGTAATAGTTTCTAAGTCATAACTTTATGGTTTGTGAATGAAATCCATTATATTGTAACATTGTTTATCGTTCCAGATAAAGTGAATAACCACATCCTGAACAAACACTAACTCCGAGGTTTATTTAAAGGAGAATTGAGTAGTAAACCGCGTTCGGCACGTTTCATGTCTTGACGCAACACCGCAAAATGATCTTTAAAGTTTTTTAAATTAGTTTCTTACCTTCTTCTTTTATTTTTTTCGTAAATGTGTATTTATTTTGATATACGCCACATAACATTACATGGAACTCGATATATTTATGTTTACTGAAATTACGTAAAGTATCTGCGGTTTTTTATACAACATAAACTAATACTTGACTACAATCTCACAGATAATAGCGTAACTCTGCAAAGCCTTACGTAAGAAAACGTGATATCTATCAATATACAGTTAGATGCTTGATACGTTTCGTTGAGATCCTTGTTGAGACGTGCTTCAATTGGTATGAAAAAGATGTTTGGTAGCAATTTCGATACTTTCAGATCACGTGGGTAAATAATTTGTGAACTACGAGTACGTACTTACATTCATGACTCCAATTCAATAATGCTAGTCCTGCTCAATAGTAAATTTTTGGGTTATTGTTCCCTAAAAGGTAAGTTCCCATAGGAATTAAGTCGGGTGATGTAGAGCATAGCAAACTTCAATAGAAGTACGAACGCTATTGCTTTGTCCGTTGTTCAGTAGACTGTATGTAAAGCGGGGGCTAAGGTTTGAGATCAAAACTAGTAGAGATTAGTAGAGAAAAATGACAAAAAAAAACAAAAACATATATACACATATCGTCGAAGTATGGGAACATTCAAAATTTTGCTACATTTATCGAATACTTCACTGAACCTAATGAACATACGGCTCAATTTTGCTAACTCAATAGATTGTCGATCGACGTACCTTCGGTTTACGAGCTTTCAAATTACGTATAATGTCGCAAAATACCAAACACATAACAATTTGCTTTAGTAATAAGTACCTCAGACGTTCTTCAAATGTGTTTTTGCAATTACTAACATGGCTTTAGAATTCCTTTCTCATTTGTAAAGTCCTACGGGCGTGTGTATTTTGTACTTTATGAAATACAGGCTTAGGGTCGTTATTTCGCTTTAGTTGCGTATGGTGTAAATCTTCTGTAAGTGGATGGCATATGTCGTAGGGTATTTAGAAAACTTGGTGTTGTATGAACACAGTGTTTATTTTATTACGAATACTACATCTAAACATTATGTATTGCACTATTTATCATGAGAGATAAGAGAGAAAGTCAAGATTATATGATGATTACATTTAATTATTTCAAAGTTATTCATCAACAAGCACGTTTTCTACCCCTTCATGCAACGTCAACGCGTCATCGAGTAAGCTGTCGATTTATGAACTCTAAAGACTGTTTTCATTTCTGCTAATTAAGTACCTACTATAAGTTCTTGACACATTTAAATAAGTGGTTTCATGGCTCAGTAAAAAACGGGTCAAGTCAACCTCGTGGCTACGCGGTCTTAAGATTATTAACATAATAATAAAACTTTTATTTTCGTACGGACTTTTGAGCACGTTTTCAAGACAAGAATTCTGATGCATTGTGATTTACTTTCACTAAACGTATCATTATTAATATTAACTTCTTATTTAACAGAAAATTATTATTTCTCTCTATTGCGATGATTCCTAAAACGATTGATGTCATATTTACATAATGTATTTTTTTAAGTCCCTGGTTGTCAGGTATACTCTCAAGTTCTATAGATAAATTACAAGTAGGTATCCGGGTCGAAAAAACCGTTCAAAATCGCAGATCAATAGCCAGCTAGTGTGATATGAGACGAGTAGATCAATCACTAAGATCTCGCTAATAAACAATCACTAAAGATAGCTGACATCGTCGCCGTTGTCGGAAAAACTGACATCACACATAAATCTACTGACCCACACCGTGTTCGATTCGTGACAGTTCAATTATACTGTAAAATAAATCAATCAATCTTGCCGTGTAATCTATCCATCAACAAATTATCATGTTTAAATTATAAGCATCCTATGAGATTCTGTCGATGTAATAAATAATTATGTTTACTCCTTAGATGATTTGCATTCCATTGAATTACATGGGATTTAGCCACAGAATTTAATGACCTCATATTATAATCACTGTGGTGCATTCCGGTTTACCTTACAGTATAATTTCCTTGCAATAGAACAACCGAGGATGATTCACAATCTGAATGGTAGGTAGCTGAATTATTGCGGATTTTGTATACACATTTGAGTTTTGCAATATCCAAAATGAAATTATATGTCTAGTGTAATAATTCCTGGAACTAACCGCAATTCTCGATGGAATGTAAATGGTCGATTAGTGTCTCGCGTTATATGTATAGGGTAGTGAATAGGGTCAAGTACGTTATTATATTGAAAATTTCCTTATAATATTGCATACGTTTCGTGGGAAATACATCATACATGTGTCATTTATGTTGTTTTCTAAAAATACTAGACACCGTCTGCTCTCGTAATACATTTTCCGAAGCTGTACTTCTCATTGACATAATTATATAAACTTACGCAATAAAAACAATTTTTTTAATGTATTGGTAATGCTTATTATAAATAGACTAGATGAACCAGCAAACTTTGTTTTGCCATATAAATTATTATTTAAGAACTATTTTTATAACCATAAAAATTGT
>DWJN01002316.1:0-15542 GCA_018248895.1 Carystus phorcus | reverse complement strand
CTACTGTTTTCAATATTTGCTTAGCGTGCTATTTATTTGGAAACTATTCAAAATAAAAGTTTTATTCTTAAATAAACACAGTTATTGTATTATATATAATGATGACTTGTATTCATTGTAATGAGACTGCTAAATACAAATGTCCCATTTGCAGAGAACCATAGTAAGTATATAAATTAAAAATAAAGTTTTAAAAATATACTGGGGTACCATTTTAGTAGCTGATTCCCGTTAGTGTATACAGTTAGTTTAACCATTGTATTAGTGATACTTTTTGTAGATCAAATGCATATAGCAACTTTTGAAACTTGTACTACTGGGACAAATTAAGTGAACTCAGTAGTAATTGAGTTCTCTAAGGCTGAATAAAATAAATAATTTGTGAATTTATAGTTAAATGTTTAGTATCCACAATGAAAAAGTTACAATAATAAATGGTACTAATATAATGTATTTAAATTTAGAAAATACTTTATTATTTTAGCTGCTCAGTTACTTGCTACAAGGTTCACAAAAACACACCTTGTTCTCCGCCTACTTCATCACCAAAAGAAACTCAAGATGTGAAATTAAATAAAAATTATGAGTATCCCACAGAAGACACAGTGCCAATAGAAAGATTAAAACTTCTTGGTAAGAAATTTATTTTTCTATTCTAATGGGTACAATTATAAATTGTACCATACCATATAATTGTATATGCTCACCAAAGTTTTTGCATGGTTTTGATCCTTAAATTAGGCACTAGATAAATCTTCATGTTCCCTCCCACTATTTATATTACTATGCTA
Organism: Carystus phorcus; assembly: GCA_018248895.1. Lineage (NCBI taxonomy): Eukaryota > Metazoa > Arthropoda > Insecta > Lepidoptera > Hesperiidae > Carystus > Carystus phorcus. The sequence continues at coordinate 14,751 of DWJN01002316.1, read as the reverse complement.
AGTAAATATTTTAACTCAATTCTACAAGACTTGTATCTTTCCCATGATATGTGAAGATGATCTTTACATAATCATAGATATTTTAAGCAATTTTGTAAGAAACAAATTGTATGAATATTTTTAATAAATGTACGATAAAAATTGTGTTCTATTTGGGTTTCTAATACAAATTGGCCAGCCGTGCATGTCTTAATATTTATGGTTCTTTCTTGGGTAGATTCTGTATTAATGAGGGAGGACATCTCAGTAACAATATTCTTGCTAACATATATTTATACAAATAATAAAACTGTCACTGATTGCTATCTGTACATTAAAAATACATTAAAAGTACATTAAAAATTCGTAATCGCAGTCTTCATGATTATAATTTAGTGTTTTATTTTTTAATTTCAATAAGTTAAAAAAATAAATAGGTTATGTCAATTTACGTCAATCGTTCATTGGCTGTTAGGCGAAACGAAGTTGGCCAAGTCTGCTAGTTAAAATACAGGTGTGATATGTAATGTACATCAACACATGTATTAATAATACATTTATAAGGCCTATTAATAATTAACCTATGATTTCAGAGCATTCCAAGGAAGTAAGAAAATGCTTAGAAAATCCTCATGTAAGAGAAATATTGCAATTATTGGATCAATCTCCAAATCCTGATAGAATTATAAAGGAGTATATGCAAGAACCTATTTTCACAGAATTTGTAGATGCATGCTTAAATATTGTACAAGATAAACAAGATTAAATTTATGAAATATACATTGATTTATTGTTATTTATTTAGTCCTTTCTTTGTTACTTAACCTTTATCCTTTAATTATAATTAATTATACTTAATAGTGAAAAATAAAAAAACACATTTTACTCCAAGCGAAAATATAACCTAGGACCACCTCTTCACAGAAGGCATTTACCAAAGACTATGTCCATTAAGACAAGTGAATAGCTCAAAATCATCATTGTCAGAAAATAGACACCTACACATTAATATGAAGCATAATTAACAAAACACACATAACAAAATCATTCAATTTAATTCAATTTCATTTACAAAAATTACTTAATTTTATTTACATGGCATCACAAAGCGCAGCTTTCAATAGATTTTCGAGTTCATCTGATTTCTTCCTTTCCTCCTCTAGTTGCTGCTCGAGCTGTTGCATCGTTTCATTGTACTTATTGTAATGAGATATAGTTTTTTCAGCTGCATGTACATTTTCTTCAAGTAGTGTAACATCACTATCATCTAACATAAGACATTCTTGCGAATCAATCTCAATCTTACGCCGCTTAGCAGCAATCAAAAGATCTAATTCATCAACAGCGTCTATCGCTTTGTGTTTCAAACTTTTTAAAGCCTCTGTTTCATATATCCAATTGCTATTACGATAATCTTCGAGTTCCGATATCTCATACATGGCACATCTGTTCTCAAAATTTCTTAAATTATTTATTTTTTCGTAAACTATTATGTTTAGAATGTCTATGAGATCATAATGTTCATAAATATTATCAAAATTATGGTACGGCAATTCTATGTTTGTGCCACCATCTGGCAACAATGCAACAACTTTACATACAACTTTTTCTGGGTTTTCGAACCAGCCTATTTGTTTGCAATATTTATGAATGTGTTCTTGCATACTAACAGCATTCACAGGGTAAAATTCTAAGACAGACTTAGGCAGTCTAAGATGATTCATGATATCTTTAATAGCGAGTACATTTTCTGCATTTTTTACATTACTAGGAATAAATTCGTACGGTTTTGGATATGGAGATGAGCTATCTAAGTATTCTTTAAATTCTAATGGAAATGAAGGATGGTTGAATAAATCTTCATTCGTAATAACTTTAGTTAACTTTTCGAGTGCAAAATTGTAACAGTCTATGAGTTTATTTAAGTCTTTATGAACAGCAATCATACGAACATCCTTTTCAGATTTTATTTTATACCAAATTTCATTGCCAAGATATCGCTGACATATGGATTTTAAGTAGTCTATTTCGATAGATGGAGGTTTTTGGTAATTTTTTGCCAGCCATTTTAAAGCTCTTTTAGTACACGTGTCTAATGAACTAACTATATTACTTGGATCTACGACATATATTTTATAGTCTATTATTGATTTATTATTTTTAAATTTACTTAATTGCATCTCCAAATCCTCCAAATATTTTTTTGGAATTGAAGTTATAATTGCCACTGGAATGATTTGATAAGAATATTTTTGTTTAATTATTTCTTCTATAACATCCCTTACATTATTTTCAGATACATATATCAACAAAGAATTTGAACCTTCAAGTGCATCACTGTAGTTCTGCTTTTGTTCTTTATTAATCAAACAGACAGAAATTCCAAAGTTCATTAGATTATTCCACGACTGTTTGCTAACATGAATTAACGAGGGGCTTACGTCATGAGACTTTTTATCGCCAAAAGCATCCATCAGCCATTTATTTAAATGAACTTGACGGCAGAACCATACATTGGCGCCAGGCGAAAGTAGGGTTACTTTCCAGAAGAAACATTTATCATATGGATAATTGATTTGCTTTGCACGTTTTAACAATGGCGACCTAATTATTTCCATTAAATTGTACGCCTCAGGATAAGGCAACTGTTTAAGTTCTCCTTTAAAGCGATATCCTCTGTGAAAAGCATTCATATTTTGCAGGGCATGTTTTTCCACTGAACGTCGCAAATTACATGCTTCTTCATTGGGCGTTGTAGCTGGTAACCAAACCGGAGTGTCCTCTAATAACATTCTCCGTTTTAAATTGCGAGCAACTTGTTGTTTCCACATTTTGAAAAACTTTATCATCAACTTTTTATTCAAAAATAATTCTGCCTTTATTTCTAAATGACAAATATCGTTACATACTTCTGAGAAAATGTTTTCTACGGTCTCATTTGCATAAAGCATTAATTGATTAAAATGATCGCTTTCTTCCTTCAAAACTTCTGTCACTGTTTCATTTTCAACTTCATTAACAAGTTCACTCAAAAGTTCCACAGACTCTTTTTCAACCCTTTCTCTAAATCGCTTTTCTGCTTCTTCAGCTTTTCTTTTTAGTTCAGCGGCCTGTCGCTCTTTTTCTAATTTTTCCCTTAATTGCTGTTGTATTTTCTCTTCTAATTGTTTTTGTCTTTCTACTTCAATACGCCTTTCTTCTTCCTTTCGCCTTTCCTCCATTTTTCGGATTTCCTCTACTCTTTGTCTTTCCTCCTCTTTTATTCTCTCTTGTTCTTTTCTCATCTCCTCTTTACGGATAACTTCCATTTGTCGCTTTTCTTCTTCATTTCTTAATTTTTCTGCCATTTCTTTGTGTTCATTCAATTCGTGCGGTTTAGGTATACTCACATTTTCATCATTGCTTTGTTCAAAATCGTATATGTCACTTGTTTTTCCATCGCTCACCGATTTAAAAATACTATTGGCCACTGTAGGCTTATTTTTACTTTGAAATATTGAGTAACTCTTGGTTGCCGATTCAGCTGGTTGAACCGCATTTTTAAATAAATTTCCTGGTGATTTTGAAAATACACTATCTCCGTTTGCAACAATGCGAGGTTGTATGCCATTGTTGAGATTGAAAACAGATGGTTTTTCTGAGAATGCAGATTTACCAAATGATCTGAAAATATTTGACGGCGTTTTTGTATCATTCTCTTGGGTAATAGATTTTCCAAAAACATTTTTATCTCCTTGAATAGGTTTAAATATATTTTGACTTTCGGGTACATCTTTAGTAAATATATTTGTGTTAGTACTTGAAAATATACTTTTATTATCTGTGGCTTGTGGCTTATCTGTATTAGTTCCAGCGATTCTTTGCGTAAAAATAGAATTACCAAAAGTAGAATTTCTGGAAATATCTTCAGGTTTCGAAACATGAAACAAATTATTAGAAGGTTTAAATAGAGATGCATCATCTTTCCTTGAAGAATCAAATACAGATTTATTTTCTTGAGCCGATTTAGTAAATAATTTAAAAATATTTTCAGGTTCTTTTTCGGGACTTTCCTGTGGTTTAGAAAATGTAAATAATTTTTTCGTATCTGTTCCTAACATCTTATCGGGAGAATTGTCAACAGTTTCTTTAGGTGCAATAGATATGGCTGGCTGAAATGAGAATCCTTTATGTTTAATTCCATTGTTAACAAATTGATTATTTGCAAAATGTTCAGACTTATTAAAAACATTCCCTTTCATATCTTTATTGCTATCTACTGCAAAGCTTTTGCTACCATTCATTAGTTTGTGCACTTCAGCTTGTAAACTTTGTACGTCTTTATTGCTGTCATTTATTGTATTGTACCCGAGATCTTCAGCGGTTAACGAAGGTAGCTTTAATTTACCATCACTAGTAAAACTAGAATGAAGTGAACAGTTATTAAAATCATATGTTGGAAGTTCGCCACCTGCTATTACTTCACCTACTGATGTTAATCGTTTCGATTCTATAAGATTTACGGCTCTGGCAATTGGATACGGATCACTATCCTCAATGAATTGGTTTCGATTCAATATTACGCCTATTTCATCAGCATCTGTTTTAGTTAATCGTAATCCATAGTGATTAACAAAAGACTTCATGCTTTCAATAGATTCAAATGCTAGTGTGTTCATTAATTCTTTTGCAGGATAACGTGAACTTCCTCTTGGTGCAAATCCTTTAACAATTCTTGCAAGGGCACGTGCACGAACATCGTTAAAATATCTTAGCAAAATGCAAGCTTGCAAATATGTGGCCCTTTTATTTACTAGCCGGAAAAACCTCACATAGTTGTTATTATCTAATGCAATGAAAACTTGAATAGCAAACACGATGGGTTCAGATTTTTGTATTTCATGTGGTAAATGTTTAATCTGAAACAACAAATACAATTATTTTTAACTGTCAATAAATCATAACTATAAAAGAAGTATAATTTGACAAACCTCCCACAGAAAATTTGAGTCTCCAAGGTTGAGTAAAGCAATATATCCTCGAAATTCCGCTTCATTTGGCTTCTGTTCTTTTCCAACTTCAACATCATCATACATATGTTTAAGGGTTTGTAAACACTTTGTGAGGTTATCAGTGTTTAGCTTTTGATCAAACTGAGTGTGCTCTAAATCTGCGAGTCTGGCAGCACAATGTGCGTGAAAGCGCGCACACATTTCCACTAACCGTATTGAGTCTGCAACAAACGTATAAAGCTTGATTAAATATATGCTGTAACTTTCATTGCATGTGTGAACTCGATTTATTAAACGGGAAAGTCCAACTAACTTTGCTACCAGGTGGCAGGTTGCAAAATTATGTTACCGTATATTAGATATATTATGTAGTACCTTTGGCAAACATATCCCATTGTTAACTTGTCTTTTTATATTGAATGAGTATAGTTTGGTTTCCGTACAAAAACATAAATAATTAAGTTAATTATATAAAAATCAATCGGGTTTGTATTGTGACTCTAAATTATTTAAAAATTATTATTAGACGTAAGATTTTGTTTTTTAAAGATGTGCTGAGGAGTTTCTTTCGCCGTTTCTTCTCCTCTTTATAAGGCACCCTTCCGAAACGGTGGTAGATGCAAAATATCTGACGTTTCATAAGTGTATTTATAAATACCTACGTGAAATAAATGATTTGAGTTTGAGTTTGGAAAATGAATTTCTCTGTTGCGCCTATAGGGTTGTCTGTCGGTGAGTCAGAAGGAATAGCGGAAGAAAGCGAAGGAGTGGGTATGGTACAGGGGGTAGGGGAAAAGCACCTGACCTCCTCGTCATCGTCGTTCATATAAATATGAAGATCTCTTTTAATAGTTAAAACATTAGAATCCGCTGCGATGTCTTCATCCGACAACACGGCTTCTTATATGAAAAAAATCATTAGTTCATAATGCAAACTAGGCGTGCCTGCGACTTTGTCTGCGTGAAATTTAACAAAAGAGTTATTATTCGGTTTACAGATTTTACGATAACTTACAATTCCAAAATAAAAGTAGCCTAAGTTACTCCTAATTACATTGGCAAACTGCCAGTGGAAGTCAAAATCGGTCCAGTCCTGCCAGATATAAGCCATAAACAAAAATTATACAAAATGTTGTTTTGATATATGTAAAGCATATACATTCAGAATATACATACATATACATTCAGAAAAAAGTTGTTATTATAATACTACATATTATATGTGTGTTATCACGTGGATTTGTTGTCGAGATATCGGCTAAAGATAGATCACGAACAGTACAATAGAATAGGAACAGTAGAGGAACTTGTTAAATGTTCTGTACCCTGAAGTATATGGTTCCCAGCGATTAAGTGAAGTATAGGGTTCAGAGTCGTGATATTTTGATGAAAGTATCGAGCTTGTTGTATATCCGCTGTAACTTTGTTGAGAATTTAATGTCGATGGATAATAAAGTTGAAAAAAGTTAGTCTACAATTGTCCCATGCTGCAATGCCATCTCTTCCACAACATACTTATCGCAATGTTCTTGTTTGTGCTGCCGCACAATTTCTGTAAGAGTAGCTTTAACCACTGTTGCTTCGAATGAAATATTTTTGCTTGTTAGCCACTCTTGTATTCTCGGTTTAGACCAAGACATTGTAGGCAGCGATTCTAGTTCCCTGGAGTGGAAGCGAGCATTATCCGTCACTTCCACCGAATTTGGTTTTAGTTTTGGCAGAATACCCCCTAAGCCACTTCTCAAAGAAGATCCTGATTATTTTAGAAAACGATTAAGAATCCCAATGACTGGATTCCTTGTTTTGATAAGTGAGAAATTAATTCAGGGGAAGTGTAATAGTTATCGAAAAACAATTTATATTGCTGGTTTTTAGGAATAAATCTTGCTAGACGAACTACTATATTTCCGCTCGCACCTAAATCAGGTTCATCCGGATACCTCAGCTCAGGATTATTCTCCATTCCGGAGTATATCTCAGAATCATACGCCAATCCCTGATCATCGCATAATACAAGGAGTTTATAACCCCATTTATGAGGTTTATTGGGAAGGTATTGTCGCAGAAAATTAGTGGCTTTTGTGGCTTCTTTCTGAGGGTTTCTAATATTGGTCTTATTTTGTGGAGGCGGTCGTGTCCTGGTTTACCTGAGGATACTTGCAAAGAGTTATCGTTGAAGTGTAAGAAGCAGCGAATTTTTTCAAATCTATTTAGGGTCATCGTATCCCTTATTACCGGTAGACCTAACTCAGTTTCCCAGTACATCCGAATATTAGGCAGTGAAGCAACATTCATAAGCAAACATATCCCCAAAAACTTTTTTAGTTCATTCGTGGTAATACTGAAAGGCTTAGATGGATCTTTTTGTATACTAAATTTGTGCATCTCATCAACAATGTGCCTGAGCAGATCATTATCAAAAAAATACAGAAAATATTGTAATGGAGTATCAAGTTGAGTAAATGGTGTCCCTAAATAAGTATTTCCAATAAAATCTGGATGATTAGACTGCAACGATTTCTTTTTCCAAATTAGATTTCTTTTTTTCCTTTTGAGACGGTAGTTTTAGTCGAAAATGCAATTCTTTTAAAGTTGATAGAAATTCTATTAGAACGTTGTGGATTAACCCTTCAGTTACGATGAGTTCGTGAGTAATTTGATACGGGCAACGGACGATGATATCATCGAGCGCACGGCACTAAGCACTTGAATGTTTTTTTATTTCTGAGACCTCATTGTTTAGGTTTAAGGTGTTCGAGTGTTAATTGTTGTAAGCCAGTTACATAGCCGATAAGAAGAAATAAAAACAAACGCATTTCAATGTATATTTAGTTTTGTATAGCATTTTGTTTGTGTAGGAATGTTGAAAAACTGGATTTCTTTATAATAAAATGATTTTAAAAGTGAAAGAAACTAATTTTTTATTTTTTAGTATTCCTATATGCTCTATAATATATCATGTGTAATGTAAAATAAATATAATATATGTATTATTATTATAATAAATATACTTTTTCACTCGTAAACTTTTGCGAAAAATTCGCCGATAAACAGTGTTTGCGCGCGTTGAGCCGTAATTTTCAAAATGTTATTGTAAACATATTCCAGCGTAAATCTTATATATTTTTATACTATCATATAGATACAACATTCAAAAATAGTTAAGCAGTTTTATATAAGTCTGCACATGAAAGATATATTTATAAAAATTAAAAATATCTCGGAGGAGAGATTATTTCATATGAAATTATAGGGTTTAGTTTTGATTAAATTAGTATATCATAATGGATATTCACTGGTCAATTGTTGTTGCAAAGATTTGTTGTCTCAATAAGCAGATGACATTTTGAACTCAATAACGTACAATACACATACACTTACCATACAAAAACCTATCTCAAAACGTTTACGAAGTGTTTGTTTTTTCGACAACAACGATATGCGACCTTTTAGTTCTTAGTCACACTTTCGTGTGTTTACGTTATCCTCTACGGCGTGTTCTTTTTTGCTTGGCCGTTACAACATTTTGGTGTAAAAGTAGTGTTTGTCAAGTATGTAATATGTTGAGGTTTTTCGAATATTTTTGCAGATATTTATTTTTATTATGTTATGAACTGTTAAATAACAGAATTATGCATAGAAAACTATACCTACTAATAAACATTCATTTACAACACTAAAGAAAAACTTATACATACATATACAAACAGCGAGTTGAATGCTGAAAAGGGTATGTAGTTAAAGTAATAATTATGGTGTGTGGGTGGGTAAAATAAAAAAATATATAAAAGTATACATTTTATTTTTAAAATTAACAATAATTTCTCGTGAGAATACATCTTGGCAAGGAATGCAAGGAAGTTACTTATAATCACAATATCTCTTATACTATATGTCCGAATCTTACAGTAAAAAACAAAAATAATGTGCTTGTAAGGAAGTTACTTATAATCGCAATATCTCTTATTGTTATGATTATTTTATTTTTAAATTTAACAAATAAGAATAATTACATTACGATAGGTTAAGGGTGTTCCTGGTGAGAAGACATCTTGGCAAGGAATGCAAGGAAGTTACTTATAATCACAATATCTCTTATACTGTAATGTCCGATTAGCATGCCGTCATGCCGACCTGTCAAGTGATCAATCTCACAAAAACCTTTCATTATCATCTATCACATCATCATCTTACAAAATGTGGTCAATTTGTACAGAGAAACAACTATAAAAAAATGTCACTGGGTAGCATGACTCCGCTGATCAGCAATTATTATAGTAAAATTCAAATTTCAAAATCATTTATTCATGTAGGTATTATTTCAATACACTTATGCACGTTATTTATTTTGATTCAACCACCATTTCGGAAAGGTGTTTTTACATCGAGGAGAAGAAACGGCGAAAGAAAGTTAACATACAAGTTAACATGTAATATATTGTTTAAAATACTGTTTATACAAACTATTTATATAAAATGGCAAGTCGTTTCTCTTACAAATTAACCTTGTTGTGGTAGTCCTTCCAAAATTGCCCTACACACAACGGGACCCTGTACAAATCGCATATTGATGTGACAACGGTCCGTTTCTTTAGGGTAGAGCATCGAACACAACGCAATGCTTTGTGTTTCGCCTTTCCCGAGGAACAACTTGCCGTACGGATCGGAAAGCGCTGTCCCGGTTGGAGGCGAATAGAAAGCATTTGCTGTGCGTTCAATACTCTGGACAGCACCGGGGAAACGCGCAGAAAACGGCTTACTAGCCCTTCGGTGACCTTCATCCGAAACTCACGGTGGGAGTACACATAGTACATGGCGTTCCGTGTGTATATAATGAAAGTATTTAAAAGACTGGTGTTAAGCAGTCTCCTAAATACATTCATATACCATTTTTTGTTCCTTTTTCTCTCCATGAGGAACATGGAGAGTTTTTGATCCTTAAGATCCACGCCCCCCATGTATTTGTTGTATTTCTTAACCGCAAGGGGTTTAAGGACCACCTGTCCCGCGCGTGTCCCAGGTACCATCTAAGGCTGGTGGTAAGTAGAAGTAACGGTGACAAGTTTGATATCTTTCCAAGACACTAATGCAATGTCACCGCAATGTCTACTTACGGACATACCACGCTCCATCTCCCTTGGTTTCAAACACTTTATCGCATCTGGGACGTGCTTCCGCCGGCAATTCAATGTCCCCAATAGGTCTGTAGGATGGGATTTTAGTTAATCAATATCCAAGTTATCAAGGCTATTACATTCAACCTCCGCCCTCTGATTGAGTAAATAATAATAATACATAAATCATAAGTTACAAAAAAGTTAAAAAGTTGATTACTGATATGATGAAAACTATGTTATAATTCAAAATACGTTACTTGTGTGATTAATACTTTTATTATAGTCAGTAATATATAAATAATAGCTACGCATAGACAAATTAAAAGGTATTCCTTTATTTGAATGGTTACTTACCTCAAAGTTAAAAATAGTCGTTGGTGTAACATTTTTCTTAAAATTAACTTTAGCTTTTAAGTCTTCATTTATGTGGCCGAGTATAATAATCAAAAGTTTCTATACTTGCTCTCGTATATTATAATCGGGTGCGCCCTTGTTCTTGACTGAATACTATCTTGAGCTAAGAACGCACTTTTTCAAGGTAATAGCGTGCCACTTTTGATACCAACATTGTTTTTTAATTTAAATAGTTTCCCAAATACGTCTACCGCCGTCCGGCCCCGTTCGCAGCCAATCGAGCATACCATCGCAAATCTCGCCGCTCGCCGCGCATCCCCCCTGACTGCGTGTCGCATCGCCAGTTGCTGTGGCCGGTTCATAAGGAATACTTTGGTTGCTAGGTTGTGGTCAACAAGATAATTTAGATTTTTAGATCTTTTTTTATTTAATAGCTTTTTAAATATGTGCCTATTCAATTAAGGAAAAAAATATAGTATAATTATTTTTGTCTCCTTAAATATTAATAATTTATTGTCGCGACGAATATTTTTCCACTGCATCCGCTATACGACCCAGTTTCTGCCCTATCAACTGGAGAGCATTTAAGTTAGCTGCATCTGACGCATCTCCTTCCATTTCCACCTGTGCCAGGATACTGCGCGCCTCATTCAATGGAGCCAATGAACGACCTTAAATATATTTTAGGAGTTGACAGTGTTTCTTTTTTAATTGAACTTAGCTATAATAAATATATTATATACGTCAGCTTTACATGCTGCAATATTGATGGTTATTTAATTTACATGAATTATTGAATTTACAATAAATTCTCGTGATTACGCCGTGCCATGGTTATTAAAAGCACAACACCTGTATCTGTTGCTATCATGACACAGAGTGAAAGAGAAAACAAATGAAATCATTCATTCTGTCTCATGCACTACATTGTATACTTCTTTTTACAGATATTGAGCTTGCCGAGCTTGCCGGAGGCAGAACCGGTTCAGGTTTCAACACTTGATGCGAATCCTGGTACTGTTGGTGTAAGCACAATCGGTGTTGATGCTGGTGCTGGCAGTGTTCGATTACTAAGCGGCATTGGCACCGCCTCATCAATGATAATTTAAATCCTGAAGAGTACATTTATGTAATAAATATTATTTTAAACTGAATTAAATATACAGCACAACTAAATACCTACATAATATAGATGTACTAGGTTACGTTCTATTATCGATGCAAAAATTACTACAGATATAAGCCTAAACTTTTAGAATATACTCGCTCATTATTGTCCAGTAGATTGTGTAGTGCTTCAGAACTGCTGGTTGAGGTATATTCTAAAAACAATATAAACATTATATTTATTATCGTCAGTATTTGTTTCTACTTAATTACTAAAATTGATTCGAGTTAGTGCAAAAATAATTACCACATTAGCGGAGGGATTGACACTCACCTGAGGGGCTGTCAGTTGGCTGTTCTAGCTCTTGAGCTAAAACCGGCGAATCTCTACTACGTATGTATCAATATTATTATGTAAAGGGGTTTTCAATAAGGGCGGGTAGATGTTGAAATGGAATAAAACAAGCTGTGTGTGAGTTATTAACAATTTTTTTTTATTTGAAAGGCCATGTACGCCATTAATTGTGGAATATGACATCATTCAAATGCCCGCCTCGGCTTGTAACGGTGGCACGGATCCGAGTGGTCCAATTTTCGATGACTCTTCCGCATAGATCCGGCTGAATTCGATCGATGGTCTGTATTATGTTTACCTTTAGGGTTTCGGTCGATTGTGGTTTATTTGCATAGACCTGCGACTTCAAGAAACCCCACAGGAAATAGTCTAGCGGGGTCAAATCGCATGACCTTGGTGGCCAATTTCACATCACCCCTGCGAGGGATAATCTTACCCTCAAATCGTTCATGCAGAATGTTAATCGTGGCGTCAGCTGTATGGCATGTAGCGCAGTCCTGCTGAAACCACATGTCGTCTAGGTCCTTAAGGTGTAATTTGGGCCATAAGAAGTTGGTTATCATCGTTCTGTAGCGCTCGCCGTAGACAGTGACCGCCTCACCAACGTTGTTTTCAAAAAAGTATGGACCAATGAGGCGCCGGCCCAAAATCCACACCAACCGTAACTTTTTGAGGATGCATTATCAAACTCAAAACTCAAACTCAAATCATTTATTTCACGTAGGTATAAATACACTTATGAAACGTCAAATATTTTGCATCTACCACCGTTTCGGAAGATATATAGATATAACATATAAAGAGGAGAAGAAACGGCGAAAGAAAGAAAAGAGTAAGCTACAATTTAGGAGTAAAGTGACTCACGAACACACGAACCGAAGAACTATATGTATATGATGCAGATTTAGTTCAATACAATGCTATAAATAGTATAATTGTAGTCGTATTACTCTCGCTTACAACGGGAAGCACTCAGACACTTTTGTCCTAGCCTCAGGCCATTTTCAGATAACTGAGAAACTTGGCAACCCTTTTGAATAATTCTTAATAATTTAGCACGTTTGGAAATTACCTCTTATAAATATATTTTAAAATCTTATTAATATACTAGCAGACCCGGCCACGCGTTATTGTAACTAAGGTTTACATACTCAATTTAGCCCACTAATTACCTTACACCATCTGTTAGAATCTTATGGAAGTAATTCTTTGTAAGATATTAAACAATTTGCAATAAAATAATATTGCGACTATAAATTGAGATATAAGCTATCGTAACTTTCAAGTTTGATCAAACTGCACACGGTGTGCAAAATTTGATTATAATCGGTTAAGTCGTTTAGGAATCCATCGCGGACAAACACCGTGACACGTAATTTATATATATTAAGATAAGATTTATTAATTTATTCTAGGCCGTCTTCTTCTACATGTTACCCAAATTCAAAATATTCATCATTCAACGTAGAACATGTAAAGTAAGAATTTATCTCATCGTTTGATATTCGAAGATCATCGCTGATTGTATGTTCATTGTTTATCATAAAATATTTATTATTCAATGCTCAATGCTCATCGTTCAATGTTCAATACTCCAAGTTTATCGTACATTTTACATCCATTGACTTTCTTATTACGTCTTTTATTTCGTCTTCCACTTGGTAAACACAAATGGAAACACCAATTTCTTATCAATGTAAATTTGTTTTCATGTTTTCCAATCGTATTGTTCTAAACACATTCATTGCGTATTTATCGCAAATGAAACTTTACTTACTAATCATTACAGAAATTCTATATTTTTATTTACCATTTATACATTCTTTAAACATGAATTTTGTTACGAACTACTCTGATATGGCCTCCTGCTACTCTGTCGAAATCATAATTTGAAACTTGTGCACAATCAAATGTAATTAAATTCAATCTAAATCTTCTTTATCGTAAAGCAGTGGCGACATTAGTATTGAACTGCTCTATGATCGAAATTTAAATATAGAAAAAAAAACGTTCCAGAAATTCCTTCTAGTTATGGTTTTTTTAAACATAAACTGATCTTTTTTCGGTATATCCCGAAAAAGCGGCAAGAAGCTAATATTGAACTGTCTTTTATTTTCCAAACATTTTCTTTTTCTTCTATATTTATATAGATATTTATATAGATTGAATTTAATTACATTTGATCGTGCATAAGTTTGAAATTATGATTTTACCCAAATGATTTTGAAATAACGTTTTTAAGTTTTATGAGAATGAAAACTGATAAAACAGGTAGTAGTAGTTTTTGTCCAAATTCGTATAATCATTCTTGTTCAAACCACAGTAGCATTTGACAAAACGATAAACGAAGAAAAGAATTCATAACTTGAGAGATTTGTTGTAATTTATCTTCAACGCACTGACATAGCCGTATTACAGCTTAATAATAGTATGTAAAAATTAATTTATGTATACTCAGAATATTATATAGAGAATTTATCTATTAATCTTATACTTATATAAAGTTCTTTTCTCACTATATTAGTTACCATACTCCTCTAAAACTGACGGCTTGACCGATTTTTATGAAATTTTATTTGCATACCCAGTAGCTCCGAAAGTCGGCTATTGTCTGTTTTTTATACCATTTTAATTTTTTTTATAACGTGGCATTAAAAATACATTATAACGATAAATTTTCATTCTTCTATCACCAACCCCATTTAGTATTTTTTTTCCAAATTGGAAATTATTTATAAGGCAAAACAACGCTTGCCGGTACATCTACTTGTAATATAGAATTTCACGCAGACAAAATTAACGTTAAAACTTTCAGTTTACACTCATTTTATTAAATCGCAATGAGAAA
>DWJN01002315.1:0-15544 GCA_018248895.1 Carystus phorcus | reverse complement strand
ACCATTTTTATGGTTATAAAAATAGTTCTTAAATAATAATTTATATGGCAAAACAACGTTTGCTGGTTCGTCTAGTTATTAATAATGACATAATTATTATTTACTTTACCTATTTATTGACGTGGTACATAGTGAAATAATATCGCAGTCCAGTCAGTATATTATGAGCTAGCAATGTATCGTCTCACTATATTATGATTCGAAGTAGTTCGTAGTAGTTATAGTACTACAAAGTTATCTTATCTTAGTACTAATTTCTCCAGTGTTCGCGTACAAACATCGACCAAGAGGCGTTATTAATCATGAACATAATAATCTTCTATTGACACTATCCATAAGCGAAGCGGTCTCGTACAATGGCATCGCCTTGTTAACCACGAAAAAACACGTCAATGTAAATACTTATGATGCTCGTTCGGATATTTGTACCAGTACCACAGTCTAGCGTTTTCTCGGGCTTTTGTACCTGTAAAAAACAGTATACCAACGTTTATAAAGGTTACGTACTTATCAGATTTTGAAAGTACCTTTTTTTTAACTCAAATACTTATGGGCGCAAACACACTGATAATAATAGGATTCGGAATATCCTAAGTTTGTACATACGTAAATCCCATATTGAGACTTGCTCATTTGATTTTTACTAATACAAATATTAGCAAATATAAGCTTTATGTATGAACAAACTTAATGGTATATTTTTTCTGTTCCCTTTATATTTGTGTACATGACCTGTAAAAGAAATAAAAAAAAATCCGATTTTCAAAATAAAAAATATTGCAGGAATTTACAAAACTTTTTGCTCAGCAAAGTCACTTACTGACTCATTAAATATGCTCAGTCAATATATTTTTTAGTAGCAAAATCACGAGTTTATTCCGTTCAGTTTCGAAGGATAATATGTACGAGTCGTATACGAGTGTCTTTCCCATACTGTCAGAACTTTTTTTCCCAACTTCGTTTGCTTTCGTGTTTAGTCCTTCGTTTCTTTTTCGCGTCTTGTTTGTTGTCCGTTCACGGAGAAAGACGCGACGTTAAAAAGAAAACGACAGTGGTTTCAGTGTTGGTTAAGCATAATCTTTAACGAACGATTAAAATGACAGACACTTTTTTAAAAGACAATATTTTTTTCATAAAAACGTACGAGTGTATTGTAGAAAAGTTTTAATCAAGATTTTCATTCGGGCAGTGCAGTTAAAGTCCAGAAATTTTGCTTCTTAAAGAAATATTTTTTTTATTCTTGCAATCGGTTTTTTAAGATTCGGGGAAGAAGGAATGGGGGGGTTGATTGTATACCCAAACACTCCTCTTTCCCCTTTAGTACTTGTAGAACGAAATCCGTACATGTCAAATTCTCACACAACATCTTGTATACACATGTTATATGATATCCGCAAATCTGACGTCCAATTACGCAATTGGAGACCAATCGGTTAAGAATTAACGCGATATCACGAGGCGATCGAGTTTAGTGATAAGTCGGAGCGCGCCACACGCGCTGCGATAAAAACTCACTTTAGGATAGACTCATCGATGAATCACCACAGGTCTAACCGAATAATTGTTCACTTGCACAAGATGTGGAAAGCGAATGGCGCGGAGACGGCTTTCTGATCGAATGTTTTAATAAATTATAATGTCGCGGCTTTACTTTAGATTGTTTTTTTATAAACTACTAGTTCTTCCCGCGTCTTTATCCGGAGAAGAGTGGTTTCATAAAACGAATTTTCTAAAATATTTTATTTTATATCGAATTTGGTACCAGTCTTATTAATCGATGATAATTTTCTTCGAAAGAGTATATCAGCTGAGGAATCAAAATAGAGTGCAAATCATGTTTAAATATCGTTATTGAATATATGTATATCAGATTAAATACCTGCGTCATGAACTATGTAATCAACCGTAACTATCCCACGGGAACCCTTTTATTCCAGGATTAAAAGTAACTACGCTATTCCGAACTGCAATCTGTAACTGTACCAAATTTCATCCCAACCTATTCAGTCGTTCTAATATGATTGAGCAACCAACAAATCAAAACTATGGCATTTATAACATTATTAATATTATAGTATTAATGAGGAATCATTAATAATAATAATGTTCACTCACAACTTCGCAGGATTCCTATCGCTGTGGTTACCAAACACGTAAGAACAGTATGAGAGAAAAAAATAATCAAAGTTGTATGTGAAATTTATGCTGCCCTGGTACAACTCTTTATAAATAAATCCATTACTAATTATTCTTATATACTTGGGACAAATAACTATCAACTTCCCATCTATTTATCTTATTTACCGTAAAATCACATATGTATGTTTTAGCAATAGTTTAAAACTATTTAGATAATAGAGATTATCCTTTTCAATAATGTCATTCGTAGCTATAAAATCTTATAACAAATGTCATTATTCCAAGTTTTTAAATCATATGCTTTCACTATTATTTCTCATAGACTACGATCCATAATTACATATACATACATATAAGTCATGAAGACTGCACACGTTCCAGCTCCATAATTTGCCTCTCGCTTTGTCATCATGAAAAAATTCGACATCGAAGCGCGGAGGATGGCTCGAGGAGGGTCGGTTTTCGCTTTCCGCCGGCCGTAAGGGTTTTCGCATAGTTTGACCGGCTATTTCATGTACGGTGCCGCATTTCGGTGCTCATTCAACGGCCGACGAGTGCTCGCGCGCCTGTGCCGCGCAAACCGGTGACACGAGACTCGACTCGTACCGACAGATATCGACACTTGTGATTTCTAAACACGACAATCGTTACCCACATCGTGACGGATATCGCGAGTGTTTTCAGACAGTGTTTTTCAGTTGAAAGTTCATAGGTCTCGTTCAGTCGAAATTCGGAATTGTTTGTTGAATGAATATGGACTTGCCCATAGGAGCTACATCAATGCCTTGTTCATGGATGTCTTTTTAACCGGTGTGTGTTTTATTATTATTATAATCAAGTTGTATTTATAAAATAGGTTTTATTTATACTTGTCATTTATCATTTATCGATATTGTGTATGCGTTATGTAAACAATACCCATTTGTCTTGAGTGGGTAGATGCAAATGTTATTTCAATTAAAAACTACCTACACTAGGGTATATTTCGATAAGATTTCAAAGTGAGTATTTATTACTAAAAAAAATATTAAACTAACTTAATTTAACGAAAATTAAACGTAGCTATTAACCTTTATTTACTATAGCTTAGTAATTTTAAATATCAATTTATAACATTTGTAATTATCCACAAGTAATATACAAAAATTATAACACAACGCGTAAATAACATTTATAACAGCATCATTTATAATAAAAGGTATATAATTTAAACCATACTAAAAAATTTGGGGTAGTAATTTTATATTTACTTAATTATTTATAATCACATTATTGTAACTATAGGTTACGTTCCGTAATAATACGTGCAGATGCTTTGGGATTTAAGTGATTGCAGAGTCAAACATTTTAACATCTTATATTCAAAATAAAAAACATGACATATTATCGGTCGCTAAAAATAATATAGATTGTAGTAATTCTGAATATTCAAACATAATAACTTAAAAAAAAATATTCGATGTGTTTTAAACAAATTAATCACAGTTAC
This sequence comes from Carystus phorcus, assembly GCA_018248895.1. NCBI lineage: Eukaryota > Metazoa > Arthropoda > Insecta > Lepidoptera > Hesperiidae > Carystus > Carystus phorcus. The sequence goes on along the minus strand of DWJN01002315.1, from coordinate 11,916 downwards.
ATGATAGAACCATTTTCGTATAATAAAACATTTATTATCAGCACTTTTACTAAAAACATTTCTTGTTACTTAAACAAATAAATCAAAGTTATATCATAGGCCCTTTTTAAACAAGGTAATGTTATCATCGGTGCAATAACTAAGTGGATTGATGATCATTTTTGGAAGACAATACCGATTGGGAAAGAAATCGATACAGGCGGGCAAGCGGATCGTGTGAGAATGAACAACATTCAAACGGCGGTTGTCGATCAAAAGGATTTTTCGCTGAAATCTTGCCGCGATGACATCCGATACTGATTAGTTAGGTAACCGAATTCGAAACATTCGATCGATTACCTCCGTTGCCTTTTTTGCTCGTCATAATTATTTAATTTGCTTCGGCACTAACGATACATCGTATTAAATGTTACTAATTGTTTAAACTATATAAAAGGAAAATATTATAGTTGTTTTTCCTAAATGCGTGATACAGGTAGACAACGTTTACGATTGTCGTCATTTCTAATAGTCAGGCGGGATTTCCCTATGGTAAATCAAATAGTTTATCTGCATAGATTTCGTAGTAATACAGGTAAGCATTGTTTGAACTTGACAATGCATTCGATTTAGATATAGCAGTCAGTGGCTACGGACAATAGGCACAGAGTAAAAAATTCTGTAAAAAAAAATTCATAAGCCGGCAGTCTATTAACGTTGCGCTTCTTACCTATTTTTAACTATGTACGCGAAACGTCATGTTTAGTTAGCATACATTATATTGTCAACGACACGGATTGACCTAATGATTCACTGACCATAAGCGTCGCTTATCCTCGTGTGACGTAAGTTAAGTAATACTACATAGTTCCTGTTATAACAGTGTCGTTGTGTTCTAATTTTTATTGCAACTCATTGTCTTTATTCAATATTGATTTTTCGAATAGATTAACATCAAAGATCTCAGAATCGTACGCAATAAGAAACTGCTTTGGTGTTTGCTTAAACTATACTATGCTAGCTAGGATATTTATGTACAGAACTAGCGTTAGGGTAACTTTCTACATTTTAGCACTTGAAGCGAACAAAGCTTCGTTTTACCCGAGTGGGGGTTCTCTTCTTTTAAAAGTTTGAAAACTGGAAACTGGCACTTCCCAGTCTGCGGTCATAAAATGTGTTTTATGGCTGAGCGCAAAACATGGAAAGAAGAGAGGAATTCTCGAAGTGCGTGATACTGCCGAGAAGGTTTTTAATATAGGGATATCATCGTAAAGTAACTTCGAATTTATATGAACATTCCCTAAAAAAACGGGCAACTTAAAAAGTTATATTCATTGTTAAAAGATATTCTTTAATAAATTGAAGCTTTATTGCAATTTTACATAGAACCTAATGCACAATTATGCAATAAAAGTCCCAAGTCATTACCAGCTATTTTCATAGGAAAATGATATAGTGGTTTATACGACAGAAATAAATGTTTATAAGCGTTAGAAAGTACATCAGCATTATCGCAAATCTTTACTATCTACATTTATGCACTTACACAACTACTAATTATTTTCATTTACCTCTGAAAACGAGGCTATTTTAACCAAATCTCATCATTCTATAATTTTTTTAAACATAATGTTAATTACATATTAATTTCTGATACAATTTTAAGTACTCTGGATTTGAAATCGAGGTATCTTCTGACATTTGAATATACATAGTCACTCGCCTCAATAAAGACATTAAAAACCCGGTTGGCTAAAGGGACACTATTGCGTCGCAGTACACTCCCAAAACGTTGACAGCGAATTGATTCAAAATATCACGTGCCTATCCCAAAAGAACTGACATGTCGTCGGTGAAGCAGTTCAGATGTAGATTGTACAATCACTTTGTACATTATGTCGTAGAGTGCGTTTACGATAGTCACAAAGCTTATTATTTTTTATGTGTCTCGACAACTCCCGCCGCGTAATAAGGAATGTACTGTCGCTGAGATTTCAACTGTGAACACTAAAACACACCATTGTGAGGCTTAAAGCCTTCCTTTAGAAATATGCGAACACATTTCGATGTTGCATTTACTGTTAGTCTTGATGATAGATGTTAGCGTGAATTTATATTTTGGAATATAAAATATTACTTTATAGAAACGAATTTTATCCATAAGTATTTTAGCCATTTAAGTATAAATTACCGGATTCAACAGATTTGTCCTGCGACTATAATTTTTTTTCTATCGCATCAAATTGAGAATCTAAATCATTCTCAAATCCCCAAAAATACAAAAACGGTTCAACCAAAAATAATTATGTATCTCCAACACAAAAAAAAACAAATTTTATACACGAATCTTAATAAATATGTTTTGGCAATCGTGTAATATCTTCTTATGACAACTGAGTGACTTTATATTTATTTTCAATTTATAATTGTTACAGGTTTTCCCAAAAGGCTATTGGTAGCTACATCCGTGGTTGTAATTATCGCCATGTGTCTAGTTCCTGCCGAAGCCCGCTCGATAGAACACAAGTGGCGGCATCAAAGACATACACAAAACACAGCACATCTTACCAAAGACATGACTAAACGACCGAGAAGCCCAAGCATCGAGCTTTACAAGAACGCGACTAGAAAAATTACTAAGAAGCTACGCAACACGAAAAGGTTTTTCGACCAAGAACGAAGCGTGTTGAACGAAACAAAGGAATATAGGGACGGAATGCCCGACTGGCTGCCCACTGTCAATTTCGTCGATATCCACTTTCACGACTACAAGTCATCTCGCAAGGGTGATTCGATAACAGAAAGAAAGGTGAGAACTTTTCCATTATCTATTTGTAAGAAATTAACGGGAGTACTATTATCGCCCATAATTTCAACAGGCTTTGCCATTCTCTGTTTCCATAATAATGGCAAATAGGGCTCGACAACACGTCCCATGATTATAGCATGTAAAATGTATATATTTTGACAACCCATGTGTCGCAAAAAACACCATGCTAGACCGCCGTAAAAAGGATTTTGGGTTCGCTTCCTCGTGGGGCAGAAATATATGAGTTTCAATTTCTGTTCTCGTTCTGGGTATGTCTATGTCTCTGTATGTTGTCCGTGGCACCCACGACCCACAAAAAATTCTAGTGTAGACTTTTAGAACACTTATAGAGAGTAAATGGCTAAATAATACTGAATTGGTTCGATTGATTCTTGGTAGAACAGAAAAGTAGCATGGGTGCTGGTCTAAATCGCTATGGGATAATGCTAATTAGCGCTTTTAAAGGCAACCCGAGATAGACCTAACTTCAATTCTATGTTGAATCGGACATTCCTTAGAATCTAAATAATAATTTAATATTTGGAGTAAGCCTTTATGTCTGACAGTGTAATTACTGTTGCCGATCATTTCACATGATGGGGTGTGGTGGGCCAGCCCATCAGTCTTTTTGTTTTCCGTTCAATATTTTCATTTTTAATTTATTTTTGCTTTATTTAACACGAAGAATCCCCGTACATTAGCCTGCTCGAGGCTGACCGATGCAACTTAAATGAGGTTCCGTCGAGCCAAATTACACGTAGCCGGCCTTTGTACCGCGTGTATTTACTTCACATTGTACTTAAGGGCAATAACTAGAATTGCAAGCCCTTCATTTTCACCGCGGCATTTTATTTTGAAATTGACGTGGTTTTTAACCATTTATAAACTAATAACCACTAATTACATTCGTAAATAAGGCGTTCGATTTACGTACATTACGTAGCTCGCAAGCGTAAATTGAAAATTCAATTACCGATACTCGAAAAACACTTACGGTATATACAAAAAAAAAACATAATTTGCACAACACAGTCATCGGTTGTTATGTTGAATAATTATGTGCAAAAAGAGAACACACTCATAACTCATACCCAATGAGAAATGACCTCAAACGACTGTCCATTCGCTTTGTAAAGTTAACTAAATGCACGAGAAAGGGGTTCCCGTCTTGCTGGTGGCATATAAATCTGAAGCTTTTGTTTCGTCTCGGAGAAGAACAAACCACGGATTCGGTTAAATGTTTCGAAGAAATTTGCATAGATGGCCAACGCCCGATTTTGTGGCGCACGCGATCTTAAGTTGAACCTTTACCGATGCCACTTCCAGCTTGCTTATTAAATTATGTTTCTTTAAATATTAACACGAAAGATATATAAATAGCGTCCATTGCTCTTAAAGTAGTGATCGAACAAGACTTTGACAAGTTCCTTAGAGCATTAAGTTTCCATGATCGTTTAGGAATGTCCTCGACAAGACATTTTGGTGTAGTACTGTTAATAATACCATTATCTAATTTATAAATTTCATAGTAAGTTTAAGTATATAGTTGTTCACATGTGATAATTATTATATAACTCAACAGAGATAGTCCCTGTTATGTATCTCATAGTTGGTATCTGAATCAACTTAACTATAAAAATCTTTTACAAAAAAAAGGAAATCGCCTTCAAAGGGAAATGAATTTTCAAAAATTCTGTCTTAGTACACAACATATAAGACACCCTTGTATAAAGGTTTAATCTGTTAGGCGATTTAATTAGTATATTAACAAGCAGATGTTTTACTGTAATTTACTTTGTAGAATTAATGTTATTTTTAGAAGTAATATTCAACTAAAGTAGTTGAGATAGTGCTTATACAACATAACCAAACCTCTAATCTAATTAAAAAGAACTAATATTTACGCAGTCAATAGCAACACCTAAAAACCTTTTTGCGCAATCAGGGCTGTATACTAACACGCTAATATGTAAATGAAACAAACAATGCCAAAGTATCAAATGTATTTATAGTTTCAATTGTACATACCGCCTCCGTCCAACAAAATCTAAAATCCACAAACGCTCGTAACGGATCTTTCAAAGCTTTTATTATTTACCGTACACACATCTGGACCGCGACTTTCTATTACGTATTCATATTGGACACCCACTAATTAGTACACAAAACTTAATGATACAAAAGACAATAAGTATGTTCAAGTTTCCGATGTCCTTACATATTGAAACGATATTTTAGTGTAGCGTGCGATACACTACATTATTTTCTAACATGGCAGTGCGGAGACGCCCTGTATCCATGTCAATGAATATTAAATATTTCTCGTGTCTCAACAGTTCGGCAATGCACGGCCACTTAAGAAATTTAAATATTTGACGTTGGGCAAAGGAAAGCGTTAGAATTCAAGTGATCTCAACTTCGTTCGGGTCTTAGTTGACTTATGAACAATTTAAAAATTAAATACTGTTCAAATGAGACTTTAAAACAGAGGGACAGTAAAGAGTTGTGTGGATACACTTAACATAATTATGTTTAGTTTATTTTTAATACAGGGTTTTTAGATATAACCCAGCTAGAATATAAATGTACTAAACTAATAAACATTAGTTCATGTCATTGTCTTCTTTATGTTACTAGATGTTACATAAAGATAGCATAAAAGCTATCCCTACTAACGTAGAAAAGTTGTATTACGGTTCAATACAGGTCATTGCTATTTTTATTTGTCATACTCATTACGATAACAAGATATAATTAACAAGAAAAAATTATTAATTTTGAAACATAAATCGAATATAATCAAAATGAACTTTAATTACGCACGGGTATGAAAAGTTCTTCAGAAATACAGTAATTTATGATTTGCATTGAGTTTCGCTATAGGCAGAGGTAATAATGTCGATAGTATTAATGGGTTTACAGGTTTCGTAAGCTTATGTATTGAATATATTATGCGTCAAGATATCTGTTCCTGTCGCAGAGCGCAAAGGGCAGGCATTCCACAGTATTAGCACGAACGCTTTCATAGTGACATAGCGCGTTAAGCGGTCGCTCCGTACGTTTAGTGTTTGTACAGTATTTACGATTTAACAAAACAACACGAAATGTTAAAAACACATTATTTGTTCAAGTGAGACGAATGTGGACTTACGATTCCGGCGCAACGCGTTTGTCTCCGACACGTCCCGGACTAAGCTCGCCTCTTTAAGTCAAATGTACGGCTCATTGTGGATTTCAGCGTTAATACTCCGCCATATTTGCTCACAGAACCCGACGCTTTTATTATCGTACTCGACAATTTCTTCTCAGTCCCTCCTCACAATACTTAGCCCCACGCAAGCCGCGACTCAACGCGTTTATGAATCGTAAAAGATGAACGATTAATTTTAGATGCGACCTTTTATCGGCTTTTAGTATCACATTAAATATACCCATTTCATGACAAATTCATAAATCGTGTGCTACTTCTGTAAAATTAATTGTTAAATAAAGCTAAAGTAGAGTATTGGTCACGGGTCTTATAGATTTCTCAAGCTAAGCGGAAAATATCTGCGTGCAACTTGTAACTGAATATTTGAGCTAGAATTAGAATTGATTTACGTCACAATTACTTGGACATAATATAACAAATTATCCTGTAATGTACTGAACATACAATGTAGTTATAACATTATTTCGGACTAACACATAATACATATTTCATATTAAATGTTTTTTTCTAATTAAGCTCACGAAATTATCTATAAAATATACAATAAAAATAATTTCAGAAAATTATTTTCATTTAAGTATGGCTATAAAATAATACATATTATTATGCGGAAATAAAATGGCACCATCATTCGTAAGCAATCAAACAGATATCACTATCATTATTATTTCGATCTCTGATAAACAATATTCGGCAAATAACTAAATATCTTTTATATAGTTACTATTAAAAGTTACAAAAAAATAAGCTAAAAAATAAATTAAAATCAAAATATAACCAAGACGTAATACTGGGGTCTCAAAGTTGTAACAAGCACCAAAGTTGCTTTTACTTATGTTATCAGTTTTTTCTTTTCTGTATATCAAAGCTTATATGATGTAAAAGAAATAGTTATTTATATTGGCTTATTTGCAATAAACCTTACCGGAAAATGGCACTAGAGTTTTACGGAAATAAACCGATTCTAATTTTTCCGTTACGCGCATTACCTTACCCACTGAGTGAGTCACAACCACTCACGACCGTTTCAGGAAAATTTCATTGTCTCCAATATATTACAATGATTTGGCACACAAATTGTCTATTAATTACGAGTGGCGCTAGTAATCCGCCGTTCCCGGAATAAGTAATGAGTGCTCGTGTGAATGAGATGAGTTCATTCATTACTCCCGCTTCGGATCGTTTTCCTGAAGTATTAGTCACCGTAGTAATGTAGTATTACTCAATGCTCATTGATGATATAACAAACGTGTGACAGGATTTCGACGACGTAGGTAGATACTCGTATACAATGCAACTGGGCGTACAGAGTAACGTCTGTAATTATTTTTAGAGTTACTTATAAGCGCTGACAAATCGGAATCCTTGTTCATTCTAAAGTGCTTTTATCTGACATCTCGTACTCTTTGAATATTAAAAATTAATAAAAAATAAGTTTGATAATTGAAGACATGACTGAGGTGATAAGTCACAAAATTCTAATTTCGAGTAAATCGATTTCAAAGTTTCGTATAAATATTTTAGGATATTTCAAAACGCCTTAAATGTTTCGATCCAATAAAGGTGTCTGGCGGTGCCAATTTTTAGTATTTTAAAAATAGGAGCGATATTATAGAAAATAAAAAACACTATCATTCATGTATAAGACAGCGAAAATCCAAAAATGCAACATATCACCTTCATCCACTCATGTCTTCAATTACATATAGGATTCGATCAAAAAACACATGTCAAACACATTGACCGGATAACATTTATATGTCACACTAGGTGACTCGGCCAACCTTGTTTAGCCTAACAGTCAACGTCTGACGAAAAGAAAAAACATTGTTTTGGGTTCTCTTGCGCATTAAATGGAGGGCATTATGAACCTTTAAATATATTTGCCACGTACAGAGAGCGATCAGTAACAGTTTTATTATCTAGTGCCACATAAATATCTGGCCAGATCGGACAGAACCCGGGATAAGTTACCCAGAACGGATCACTACGCTATAAGGTCGTAAAATAAGAAAGTAGTTTTCGAATACATAATGTGATATAAATTAAAGGGTATGAAAATTTTCCACTCCAATCTTTTATCTACGAAACTATTGATGCGATAAATATGACATGCGGAATAATATGTTATTAATATAGAATATACATAGATCTTATAACAGATAATGTTATTGTTACAAGATATATTCCCGCGAGATTTCAAATCGACGACGACTTGAAAAATTATCTAAACACGTTCAAAATAATTTAACACCCATGAAACATCCGATGTAAACATCGTCGTAATTTGAAAACCACTCAAAATTTCAATAACGCGAAAATCTTTCAACAAATTAAAAAGAACAGCGCATTAAAGGTCCATTATCGCTATGTTATGATTTGTTCCATAGGTAGGCGCACTTAAGATATTTATTTTTAAAAGATAATAACTGATCTGTTACAAACGCTGCCGTCGAGGCGAACCGGATCGTCATGTACTTATATTTACGTTTCGCTATATCCATCATTGTAACAGCTTCAGTTATGCCTACGGACAGTCGCATTGTCCTAGGCCGGCTCAATACAATGGTCTCATAAGGACATTACAATATTTACGCTACCAACGGAATAAAACATTTCATCAGATATTAATTGTCATAAAACTTGCGGCTTTACGAGTTTTTCCCGTTTTCTACATCGACAGCAAAGCAATTATTCAATGCGTACATTACGTAGACTAGCATTGTATAAATTGTTTGGTATTCTTTATTCGAATTACGGAAAACTTTTGTTTATATAGATCATACCTCCACTGACCTTTAGTAGCTTTATAAACATTGCTTTATTCATTTTAATAAATCATATATCTCTGTCATAATAAATAAATACACAATAATATTATTGTATCAATTTTAACGGTTGTTGTATAAATAAGGGCAATGGATAGTCTACGTTAAGTCTCAGATAATTATGTATGTCTATTGTAGACGGTTATCTTATATAATACATAATCTATAACCTTTATAGTTTCCTAGTAGACCTTAAACGTATAAAATCGATCCTATTGGTTTATAAACATTTACATAATTTATTCATTAGGAATTTTCAGTTGAATGACAACATATAAATCAAATTATTTATTAGAATTTTCTTGCAATAAATTATCCTCAATTATAATCGAAAAATAATCATTATATACAGTGATTTTACGTTTATATAAAAATCTTTTAAATATGTATACTTATGTAGGTACTCAATTTCAAAGCTCGACCGACACGCTCATGCATTCAAAGCGCGACGCAATAAGCGAATAGTCTCAGAATAATGCCACTTGAATAGCTATACCGATCGCAAATGCTTATGGATTATACAGCCTCGACACAAATTAACAGTGTCGTAAAGTATTCATGATAATAAAGGCGATATTAATTCACACATCTTCATTCCCTCTGTCTTAACTGAAGGCAGTAAACGTTTTTCTTCAAGCGGCTTTTCTTTTCGAATTTAGTTTAAAGTCTTTCTTACAACTATTAAAATTAAGATAGACTAAAATGAAAACTAAAACCCATTTTCTTTTGTTACAGTTCAAGTATCTAATGCCGAAGTTATACAAGTCGCTGAAAGAATACGAAGTGATCTTCAAACGGTTGTATATCGTCCAAGTAGAATTCCCCGATGATCCGTTCAATAACTACAAAATGATCCGGCAGAAGCTGATCGAAAATACCCTGAATCGACTGTACAGCACCATCGCCGAAATATCAGAGAACATGTACTCCGTCAATGTGCCTCTTCCGACCTTAGACAGAAATCGTTTGAAGCTAGACACGCTCGAGATGAAAGTTGACGCAACACAGTTCCTCAAAAACGATCACATAGCGTTCCGGGGATACGGAAATTTACTAAACAACTGGTACTCAGAATTCAGGTGTCGGAGAAATACCAAGACGAAAAAATGTATGAAATTCGACGCAAAACTCGACATAAAGAAAGGGAATAGACGCCAGAAAAACAGAAAAAATAACTTATCGTTAAAGAGTTGATTATTTATCCATTCGTAATGAAATCCGTTCTCGAACTAAGTATTTATTCCATTACTAAAGTATTGTCGCTTTTGTACTTATTTATTTTAGGATTGTTAAGTATGCTCTCTTAAACTCGCGAGATGTTAAACATTTTGAATTGCTTGACGAGACATAGTTTGTCGATTAAGTAATGGGTACATTCACTGTGATATTTAGTATTCTGTAGTTGTTAAATGTTAATTTATTGAAAGATCTAGTGCTTAAGTTGTTGTCGTAAGTTCCTCTGCACTCTAAACTTGTTATTATTCTTCTTTTATCGCTTTATCTTTTGTACAGAACTATGTGAAATTATTATATTTTCGTATTTATTTTTGTTATAATTTAATTCACTCTCTATGAATCTTTTATCTAATCTTTCTAGAAAGAGTATTAACAAACTATTATTTTAATCTCAACTAGTATTACTAGAAGGCGCTTATGCCATTGTAGAATTGAAAGACTTTTTAGCCTTTATAATGTGTACTTATTTATAATGTATAGATGTAAGTTTGTACCTACGTAATCTTTGCCGTTAGTTTAAAAAAGAATAAATAAACAAATACCATGTGAATTTACCGCCATAATGTATGTACATTATGTAATATATGAAAAATATTTATGTAAATATTTTTTACCACGAATTTGTTACTGCAACAAAAACAATGAATATATACATAATATATAAGCATTGAAATGAATAAATGTATTAAACATGTAATTTTATTTTTTTATTTAAGACCTAATTATTTATAACTATGAACTAAGTTGGATTACATAATTAACTTGGTACCTATAGTACCTTTTAAATACACATAATTCTTATAAGCCTTAACTCTCCTACATTTTCGAACTTCTGCATACCAACCGGATAGACCAACTTTATACAAAAAACTATATATGAATTACATTATACAAAAAATAATTAGAGATAATAGACTAATTTAACACTAATTTTTATAACGCCTATTAAAAGTATACCAACCTAATGTTCCAGTAGCATTATAACATGACACAATTTATAAATAAATACGACAAAACTAATATAATAATACAATAGTTTCATTGGCTCGAAGTTATTCTTATAACTTCTCAATCCATCAGTAGCATATAGAGAATAAATTGTGCCTTACAAATCACAGCTTTTTCAAGTGGGCAAGCCTGAGGTGTAATACACAGTAGTATATTAATATTTTTGAGATTTATGAATCAACTTCGAAACCGATTACCAAAATGACAACGTACTCCAACATAAACGTACAATACAATACAATAAATACAATATACTTTACTGTGCACACTTAGTACCTAAATAAAAATTATTTTCACTTTCTTGTTCAAGACTCCCTCATCACATTTAATGTTTTCATGGGAGATTTACGATAACTATCACCCTAGATGAAATGCGTACAATTTACCAGGTCCAGATGATTTTAATGATGAAATTTTGAATTCCATTTAAATGAAAAACTATGTAAAACATGACCAAATTATGCTAAGTACTTGAAGTGTATATCTATCTTCTTTCGGCCATTTATCTCGATGATATAGAACCTTTTCGAATCGGTAGTAGAATCAGAAATGCATGCACGAGTGTATTAAGACAATACCTACATGAATAAATAATTTTGAGTTTATATCTGCAGGAAAAATAAATTTTAAAGGAATAACGGTGAAGGACCCGTTGAATAACTATTAAAAAGACTTTATAGACAAGTAAAGTCGTATTTATGAATTAAACAAAGTTTGTCTAAACACGTTTCAAATTGCAATAATCACCATATGTTGGTAATATATTACAGTACATACGTACGTAATACTACTATATTTTTATATCGATACATATTTAATTTCTACTAAAGCGCTACCTCACGTCT
>DWJN01002314.1:0-15547 GCA_018248895.1 Carystus phorcus | reverse complement strand
ATTCACGGGCATACTACTGCCCGTTAGCATTTTTCCATGCTTAGAACTTTGTCTTAATTAACGTTTTGTCTGAGCATATTTTAATAAAATTTCTTGTAGTTACTCGTTGCTATAGTAACAAGCTCCTAATCTTAAATTTGACCTAGTTCTCTTTAGATGCGGTCACCCGTATTGAGGTGCCTATGCAGCTAAGTGGATAGCCCGAAATAGAAATTAATATTGGACGATTTAACAACGTATGGGTAACCTAATTTCAGCAGTATCGCTTAAAAGCGGTGCTGCATTTCTACGAAGCTTAAAGATTTTCCACGGTTTTAAAGCATTTTAATTTGTACTGGCATACTTCGGTCATGTAATTACCGCGTACATCGGTTTTTTCTTGCCGCAAAATAAAGTATCAAGAGTCAAGTTAGTATAAGTCTACTTTGCAACAATCCGCGAGAAATATGTGACGGTTTATACTCTTAGACATGCGTAGCTAACTTAACTTAGCAACTAACACTCGTAGAGTCAACTTACCCTGATGATGCTCCGTTTCGGGGCCAAACACGTGTTGGTGATGGTATATACTTTTATTTATTGTAACTGCATGTTTCCATTGTGGGAGGGTGGTGGTACATTTTGCAAGCAAGTTACATGTTTTTAATTAACTGTATATGATTATCACAAAACATTTAAATATTTTTGCTGTCGTAATTTTCGTCACAAAAATATAGATAAGCAAGAATACAATTTTTTCCGTAACTATATCTAATTCATTAAGCTGCTGTTTCCAAATGAAAATGTGGTACAAATCATATTTTTACAGCGGAAAAAATTGGTTCATTTATACTCGTAATTGCTTAATAATTCTAGTTGAAGTAATTTGAACGTCAATTGCAAGAAGTTTGACGATGGAAATGCATTTCAGTATTGCATCTGACACAGGAGTCGATGAAGCAAATTGCTATAGTAAATCTGCCTAAATCGAGATTCGATTTACTGAAACTTCCCAGTTACTGCAGATTCGTTGAAGTGAGAAGTGAACTTAAGTGGCTCGTTGGTTTGGGAGTTGTTCCTCTGTTGTCAAAGACTATCGATCTGGGGTTAGGTTTTGTGTAGTATGAGATTTCTGCACTAACACTACGTATGCCAATGGAGTAGCTACGAGTGACTACGCGTTATTTCAGTTAAGGAACTCGTTAAGGAAGACCAATTGTATTTACATAGCATCATAGCATAACACCTTATAGCGCAGTAGCACTATAGTATTAGCACAATTATATTTTAAGTCCTCTACACATTCTAAAACTATGTGTAAAGACAACAGTCGCGTTAAAAGTGACTGTCTGTAATAATATGAATAATAAGCTGAAGGGTTTACAATAAAAATTGCATCCTTATTTAAGCCAAAACGCAATCTCTTGGCAGAATCTATCATACATATATATGTGAACTATAGATTGCAAAGCAGACTGAATTATCGTTTAGAATTGGCTCACTGAAAAGTAAACCTTTCGAATACAATAGTTGAAACTACTTGAAAAGTACAGAAGTTTGGGTTCAGTAAGAGTAAATATTTTATTTCATCGCGAAAGGTTAGAATGGAATAAAACGAAACGAATGAATGAATGAATGGAATCGAAAAAGAGCGTGATAGATACGCGATCAGCGCGGCCGGACACTTTGGCGAGTTAACCTTTTCATAAAACATGTAAAAGGGTCTACGAACGATATGTACGTCGATTTGGATATCATTAACACGAATCACTGACGTATCGCTCGCTGAAAAAAGAATCGATGACGCCAGTTATTGAGCGTTGAAACACATGTAACAGAGAAAGTGTAACGTTCGTAAAGGAATTAATCTAAAAAATTTCTTTTCCGACTAAAAATGGTCATGCTTTCCTTACTGAATCAGGAAGAGCTATTAATTTTTTAATCCACCCAGTGTCGGGGTCTAGTGAGAATTCCCGTGTTGAGTCAAATTAAGCCGCAGGCTCCATTGCTAGTGCCTTTCTGTTCAACCCTTTAAGTTTCAGCTCTAACCCATACTTCCTTCGACGTCCAAACTCTTTGGTTTCCCAGAAGTTGTGTGCTGAGCCATATAGTAACATCGGCGGATAGATAATATACTTATGGTATTAGTATTAGTGCGGATAATGCGACATGACTACGAAGAACATTACAAAATTAACTACTACTACTACTACTACTAAAGGCAAATTACATATGTATGTTCATGTTAGTAATTAATGATTTGGTAACCTTTTCGAAACAATGTTAAGAGAAAAATACCTATCCGGAATTATTTTAATATTTTAATTAATCCAACGTTATAATAAAAACTACAAAACACATTATAGATTAGGCACATAAATAACCTTATAATTATGCATATGACTACTGTAGAAATCAAACTGTAATCAAAGATCAGTTTAAGCCTTATCATTCATTAAAAATATCCAAGGGTGGCAATAATCACGTCTTTGGAAGAACTTTATTGTAGTTAGTATCGTCTAGAAAATCTCTTTAAAAACTGCAATACTCCAAATCATTCTACTTCTATTTTATTCTAAGACTGTATTTCTAGCTCTATTGTAAGATTTTGTATATGTAGCTCCGTGTTCCATTAACTGAAGAGCTTATGTAGCCGCTCAATTTGGTCGGGTCTTTGCAAGTAAGGGTTGTTCGATGGTCATTTGTATTGTAACGAATAATAACACTTAACCTTTTGTCCTTTCGATCTACACACCTAATATATTTTGAAGGTTACAAGATTATATCGTAGCGCACCTCACTTTTCATATTATTCTGTGTTAAATCATATTGGTTGTAATTGAGATTTTTTTATTTGTTTCTATATTATTTCTTGTACTAGTGCAATGTGAATTTATATTGACAGTAATTTAAAAGGATCACTAAATGTGGTTTTGATAATGACAATTAAAAGTGTAGTGAGTCCTCGATGAAAAGACATGTAAATAGATGACATGAATAGTGTTATTTTCTATCTGGCTTTTGGTATTACTGAAGTCTATGGGAGATGTTAATGATTACCATCCATTGGTTAGTTTCGTGGCTTAAGCAGGTTAATCCTAAGACTAGTTCCAAGCGAACGGTACCTATTTACCATCCTTATATTTAACAGTAGAGTTTTATCGTTCTTTTGTAAACTTAATTCAATTAGATAGTTAAAGAGCTTTCGGATTTTAAGTCTCCCCTTTCCTAGCACCCTGCTGAACAATGAAGGAGACGGCATCAAATTCCTTGGAAGTCACTATTCAATGTACCACCATAAAGTTATTCTATTCTATTCTATTCAAAACAAACCCTAAAGATATTTAGTCGTAGCGGTTGTATCTAACTACCACCCTTGTTTTAAAATCGATCGTTAAATATTTTACTCGTATTTAGGTCACAGTGTTGAATGGTCTTTTATTATGTTTTATGTGTGTGGTGGAGTAGACGAGCCATATGATGGTAGGCTGTCACCACCGCCCATTTACATTAGTACCAAGACAATTAGGAATAAAAAAGTACTTTTAAGCCTAATAGAAATGATTTTTCACTTTGTCACAAATTAATATCTATAAGTATGTATATAGTTTGGATTTCACGGTTTAGAATTTGTTTTTTTTATAAAATAAACGTTATACTACAGTAAACGAATACTGCTCGTAGGTTTTACGGGAATGGCTACGTGCTTCTGACATCATAAATAAAAAAATCTAAATCTATCTATATTTTAAATCCTATTTTAAAGTTTTAGAAAATATTTTCCCTAACATATCCAATCATCGGGTTCAACAATATTAGTGTTAAAAATTAATTTCTCCACGCGAGCTCGCTTGCCAATAACCGACCAATGTGGAAAATTGAATGTTGATGAACTATGGCAAATTTTGCCTCGGGTTGTAAACGTAGTATAAACTAAATTGTCTTTATTTTGCCTTTGTTACAAGCGTTTATTTAGTTTAACCCGTTAAACACCGTTGAAAACTGAATTTTAAACATATGGCAACCCCGACATGTGAATTAAATCCAGTAAAATACGAGTATTTTAAAAGATACTGTTAAAATAAAAACATGCACACAATTTAAACGTATCGAACATACGTTTATAATAAGACTTCACAAATAACTAAAAACGAGAAATACGCGATTATTTAATCCCTGACTGTATTGAATTTGGATCCCATTTTTAACATTAAGTTTAACCGGCAACTGAATAAAATGAAAACGTTTGTAAAAACATTTTTCAGGTGAAAAATTCGTACTACATTAGTACGTTTATCGGCAACCTTCAAGCTTTTGTTTTTAGTGTTCTACATAATACATATTGGAAAATAGACGATGCAATGAATTACATTATACAGCCATTTACGATACAAATGCATGCAATCTTGGGATAATACAGCGATAAAATATCGTGTACATACATATAGGTACGCAGTAAGCTACGAAGACATTTTGAAGGATAAAATCACGTCATAATGCGAATACACATGACATAGCTCGTAAATCTGCAGAACCTATACGCGAGTCAGAATTTAATTACCACTAGGTTTAGAAAAACAATTTAAGTTTTAAATACATAAGATCCAATACTTGTTCTCTCTTTTTTTTTGATGAAGCATCGGTGATATTTATGGTGTTTAGGATATCTATGTTCGAATAAGATTACTTGTTATATGACTATACGCCTGCTTAACGGCTATTTTCATAAAAAAATATTGGTGAAGTCTATTGTTCCGCATTTGAACAAGTTACCTTTACTTATCAGTAAGTTATAACTGACTCTGGTCTCCTTGAATAGTTAATTTGATTTTTGTTATACGAATGGAAAAGCAGGATGAAATAAATTGAAAATTTCAGGTGCTTAATGTATCGAGAAGATAGTATTGATTGAGAAATTCCGCCCTAATAAACAAGACCCGAAGAGAAATAATAAAAATATGATAGCAATATAGTAGTATAGTAATACGAAGGGTTGATACAGAAGCATCTAAGCAAAACATAAAATCGATAGTGGAAGACGTCGACACTTTTTGCGGTCAAAGATTTACACATAAACTTAAATAACATAGCGTTGGTACACCGTGTTTGTTCAGCTAGAAGGTTTGTACTATTTGAATTAAAGCTCGCCACTATATCGTAATGATTAGTTAGTACGCAACATACGAATTGATTTATTTAATAAACGGTTATTGAGTAACAGCAAATACACAGCCCTAACTGACCCAGAGAGAGAAGATGACCCAGAAGTATTGAACATTGTAATAGTGCGAGAGCTAAGAAATATATTTTTAATTCGTCCATAATGGGACGCAAGCAACAATTTGGTATGAGCGTAAAAATAAACTTTCAATATTATTTACCCGCAACTGACTCTAGCATGCTTCCCTAATGGAGTTCCAAAATATTCCATATACAAATTTAGTTACAAATAACTTTACATACACAGGTAACAAAAAGTTTTCTTTGGAAATTGCGAAGCGATTAACCTAAATGCGTCTTCACACTCCACTATAAACGCTAATGATCTCCCGCTTGCACTCACTAATTGCTCTGCGTTTCATTTAAATCGCTGTAAATCTTTATTTGTTTCAGGTAACGAAGCTGCCTTAAAGGTTTTTAATGGAGGTGTGTGCTAATGGTTATAGAATACACTCCGCTTATATAAGTAAATGCGAATACGTTAACGTGATATTCAAGAAAATTCTCCAAAAGTTGGGTTCAATTGTATGTCGTTAGACTTTCCAATTGGGTTGGCACAGAAGCAATACTCTACTTTAAAACATTACGACTTAACTAAAGGTCAAAGATATCAAAACAAGAATCACGCAATTTAATTTTTCCATACGTATATACATACAAGTTCCTAAAGTGAATAGGTCACGGACCATAGCAACACCCCATGTAGGCCTGACAGGGGACTTTCCAGTGATAACGGTCCATTGTTACGCCCCCTCTTTGGCTAATACAGACGAATACGCCGCAACTACCAATAAAATAATATGTAAATGGCATATTCGTGTATATATTCGTCACTCGCTACGATTATTCGTTCGTTCGTTCATTTGACTCGTGAATGTCGTCGCATGCGGACGTTGAAACGGTCTAATTTTAACATCTTCTTTTGAATTTTACCATTTAAGGCTAAAGATCGAAGATGAGAAGAAGAGTGAAGATCGAGTTCATGCATGGAACAGTAAATAAGTCTGGAACGGACTAATTGTATCCACTGGCCTCTGTCTGTGATAAAATTTGTGTAAATTTTTTGGTGTTCCTGCGTTTGATCTGATCAGGTTGTCTAGTTCTTAAGTAGTGTCAACACTAAGCCAATTAAAATTTATTTATTTAATCAATAAAATTAAAGAAAATAAACATTTATTTGCTTACACGTTAAATAGGCATCAAGTAGAGCAGTTTCAACAATGTTTGAAAGATTTATAATTTGCTGAATAGTAAACTACGCACCGGATATTTCATCTCAGAGCTCAAAGGCGACAACTCACTTTGTCCCCTACTATATCAAACTTCTGAACACTTTCCTCGAGTATTTCAAGTACAAAGGAAAAATGTATTGAAAATACGTCACTCGATGTCTTCTGGGAAGAAATATTATAGCCATTACGTGAGGCGTTAAGACTAATAGATTCTTCATGACCAAATGGCTTTTATAGAGCAGCGAAGAGGACAAACTTTTATTTATATTTTGTTAGTCACCGCCTCCGCTTTGTTTAGAACATCTAACTATACCTTAATAACCTTAGAGTCTTTTGTTAATTTTTTTATTTTTCAATCGATTAATATAATTACATCAAGCACTTAATGTTAACTTCAATTTTGATAAACGCAAATAAAATATGAAAACAATATTGTTACATAATACAGATCGTATTATATTTACCATACATACCTTTAATATTTCTTTATCATCTTAAATTAAATTAAATTCGTTTTTCATACAAATAAGTTTTGTGTAATAATCATATTTATAGTCTAATATTTTATTTAATTTATTGATTCCTCTTCCCCTAACCTCATTCATTTATTAATTCCTTGACAATATTTTTCTTCTCATATATTATCCCCTCCCGTTTCTTCATTACTTCTTTTTCTCAGTATTATTTTTTCATCATTCATTTACTTATTTTATTTATTCTTTAATTAAATACTCGTATATTTAAACTATTTCTAAGAAGTTTCAAAGCTACCCATAGCTACCTATACCCCCGCCAATTAGTACTACATCTACCTTCATCTAATTGCATCTCATCTGCAAGGAAACCTTGTCTTACAGACGCTTTTAAGGTACTGAAGTAAGGAACTTCAACTTTATCACATAACGGTATCATATGTTATTACACAGCAACTTGCATAACTTCATTCGTTTCCCTATAGTGATGTTAAATTTCCATATGCATATTAGTTTCCGAATCAGGCCCCCCGGCAGTATGGCGCAATGGAGCAAATTGCAAAGCAATTTAATAAAGAAGACTTCCCAGTTTCTTACAGCAAGACCATTATAAGTTTTTAAACTTTAACTTAAGAAAATAATAGTTCTGGTACAAAAATATATTGCTTCTAAACTGCGTAAATATGATCATGCTAGCGGAAATGATTCGTTTTAGTTTTAAATGCGAAAATTATTTATACTAAAAATATTGTGGAGTATTGCATTGCTTTTAAAATTAACGGGCTACAATGTTTTTTCTGACAACCCTAACTTATCGGTCTATTGTCTTTTAATCCAATTGGTGATGAAGATATAAAGTCTAATTGACGAGACAATAAAATCAACGACGAGTCCAAAGGTGAACAACATGAAGACAAAAGAAAACTAAGATTACCTAATGCCATTGCCTAATTTTAGTCATGGGTGATTTCCGAGCTTTGTTTAAAACATGGAAATTTTCAGTTTGTTCTTTAGAATAAAAATTTGGAACAGTAATTAAAAAAAATTAACTGTAATCTTTTGATTGAAGAAAATAAAAATCATTATGGAACAGTATGGAAAAGTATTGGAAAAAATATATCATTTTCATTTCCTTTGTAAATTTTTCCATGGCCCATAAGAAGACAATGGGTACCATTGGGCACAGAATTCGTTAATAGGAGGCAGCAAGGTGGCATAAGCGGTATTTTCTTTTGAGGTGCACCATATGGCATTATTAAAAACATGCAAAATACGATAAAAATACTCAGAACCTAACTAATCTTAGTAAAACCACGCAACGTAGGAAATATGTGCCTTGAATAAGGTATGGCTTTAAAGGATAATTTTATTCTGTAGTCAACTTGGAAATGCATCTTGTTAGTGCTAGCTCTAATGGATTGTCGAGTAATATGCTAAATTACCAAGAAGTACTACAGTGCTGGTTACTAACTTAACCATCTGTTGCATTGTATATAAGTAACGAGTAAACGATTAAATGCGGTACATATTTTACATGTAACATCTTTATATGTATGTACATGATATTAGTGGTGACTACTATTTTTATTACACTTTTTAACTTTTTCCATTTCTAAGATTTCCTAGCTACTTAACCTATTAGATGACAGCCGAAGCAATCAAATTCACCAACCAGATGCGCTTAAATCTAAAGAAAATGTTATTTTCGTGCGCCTCGCACAAACTTTGAACCCTTATTTTATTCCCTTAAAGGTTGCATTTCCCAAAACCCTTTCTTATTGCTTGCCTAAGCCATAAAGAAACCTACTCTTCAAGTTTAGTAGTCCTAGCTTCGGTATCTTCGGCTCGGGGTTGATGAATCAGTCACGTGAAAAAGTCCTTATTCTTTATGACGGTAGTATAGATTTCAATGACGATTGTGAATGAAAGCAGAATAATATTTATGGTACTTTCTACTTCATTCATACATCAATTTCCTATTATTATACGTAATTTAATTGTAAGAAAACTTATACCTACTTGAATATGAAAAAAATTATACAATTAAATGATTTTAGCGTTACCTCGCTAAATTTTTTTAAGTTTAACTGGTTTACCGTTTCCTAATCATTTCCATTTTCATCTTGCTCTTTCTACTTTTATACCTAAATAAACTCTTTACGGAAATAGCTAATCAGTAAATCATACTGTTATCTTTAATCTCTTACGCTAAGACACTACCATTATACCAAAATGCTAGTTTCAAGATTCTAGAGGAAGATTTACATCAGGCATACATTATACCATCAGGTAAATTAGACTGAAGTTAAAATATAATATCTGTTTCATTTTGGCGTCTTAAATTAAAATAACATTATAAAATTAATGCACCTATTCAAATTTATCTCTTCCTTGAATCCTGAGCACTTTAATAGAGAAATAATGAAATTCGTGCCATAATCTTTGCATAATATTAAAAAATATATTCCAAAGTTGTGACATCAAATATCATAGCGATCTACGATTAAGATCGTAAATATATACACGTAAATACCATAAGTACATTATAAACAGATAAACAATGAATAATAATTGATGTATGAAAAATCCCGAAAAGTCTGCTGAGTAACGTTTTTAAGTAATAAGAGATATTACATAAACTGTAGATAATAAAATTATTTAAAGAAATAAACTTTAAAATTTGTACGTAAAATTGTGTGTTCTTGTTACGAAATTTAATCCTAGGAGTAGCACACAAATCTCGGTGAACAGACTCATTAAAACTGCGTGCATGTAGATATTTTTGTTAGTGCATTAGCACGCTTAGGAGATTTTTCTCATTGAGCCATTCCTGGACGCTGCCATCAAGCTATGATTTAATTTAGAACGAAGAGTAGAGTATTTGGAACGTAAAGTGAATAGGTACATAAGAAATTATATCAGCCGTTAGTTATTGAGGAGTTACCTCGGCTTGAGACAGTCCTGAGTTTTATATCAAGCATATCGTCTAAAGCAAAATGAAAAATTTCAACGTCTTGAGAAATCAAGACTTTGAATGAGCACTTAAATTAACTTGTAATATTGTGACCTACACAATTGACAAGTTAAATAAAAGCTTGTAGAGTAGAGCAGCTACATTAGAAAACTTTACTGAAAGGGTACTAGTTATTCACATTACTCGGGCTTTCTTAAGAAAATCGCTGACGTCATGGCCTATATTTGTGGTCTGTTACGCAACAGTCTATTCAAGAGAAGGCGGATAGCCACAAGAAGCAATCGACAAGGTTGCTATTTGACTTCTATTGTTCCCGTGTACTTTGTTGGACGAATAAATGGAAACTTATCTAGATGGACTGTTTTATTATTTATCATGTCGGCTCGTTCTTTCGATTATTTATTCCAGACCACAACTCAATTCTCGGTTTTGAGATTTTGACGTAATCCAAATTAAGCAAGGTTTTACAAAGCTAATATTTGATATCATCGTTTCTATCAACCCTCCTTGAAGTCTCCGGGATTCTGTAATACCAAATTTAATTCCAGCAGTATTCGTGCCTGATTACAACCATGCTTCGAGATTCCACCGTGAAATCTTTGCTACGTGTTTCGATTTCACGATCAGAGAACCAAGCCCTAGTATCTATTTTAACTGTACCGTGTAATATAAGAGGTAATTATCATTATGAAATGTTTGAAAATACCTTTAAAAACCACGCGACAGATAATAAACTGCCTACCACGCATTCCCAGAACATCAGAGCGCGACTGGTAGAGAATACCCTTAGGCGTTATGTCTACCTATTTTAGAAATTACAATAAGATGGCAGCATTCCTGAATTGCGAGCTACGTCAAAATTTTGTATGCATAGTTTGTCCTACTGGCACCTAAATGATGAAGAAATCGAAATATAGTTTCTCCTTTGTCAAAGTCAAAGTCACATTTTTTATTTCTTCTTACCCGTTGTCCTAGGTAGGCGACATGACGCGACGCGATCTAATGCGACACAATACGACCATATTACAACGCAGGACACGAATGCATGTCACGACTATTTAACATTTTCGCGTCTCACTGTCGCGGTTGTTGTTCATCTAGGACACTAACTAACAGCTCACTTAACGAAAGTCAAAATTTATTACAATTTACAACTACCTAACTTAAATTATAATTGAGAAACAGATTTATTGCTATTAAAATTTGTTGCTGATCTAATAATCATTAGCTACTTATTACTTTTACTCCGAAATATATAGTGTAACTTTCCTTAACAATTGACGGTCGAGAAATTATGATTTTATCGCATATTGAAATTAGGCCGTATTCAATATTGACCCGTTCATTGATCATTAACCCATAAACAGTAATACAGTTCGCAGTTGGTTTATCTAATTTATTAAGTTTAGCATCAGGAAATTGAATACAGTCGATTGAAGATAGAAGAATAGTGAAAACTACTTTAGGCCTTTTTAATTACGAGCCGAGCAACAAAAGAACTCGAGTCCGGATTTCGCCCGAACCGGAGATAGCCCGATGCCCAATCGATATAAATGATGACCAGACCCCATTGTTGGCGGTTCAAATGTAGTACCTACCTACATACTAACCATTACATACAAAAGCTATACGCAGTCTTTTCACAGACTGAGATATTTTGGTCTGAATAACATTATTTATGTTATAGTTATTAAGCTAGCTGATAACCGTAGTTTTTAGCTCTAAAGCTAGGTCCTAAAGTTTAGGGGATGAGTTTCAAAAACCTATACTATGTGAGAAACTCCTGTACAAAGTTTCAGGCTTCTAGATTAGTTCAGGCCGTTTTTAAATACCTTTATTACTTTAGTTATATTAATTTATTTATAGTTCATGATGACCACACGATGGTATGTGTCACAATACCACATGATGGTATGTGGTCATCGTTTCTCATTGACGTTAGCAACGCCAAAGGCATCACCAATTCCAAGTACTTCAACGACCCGCATGACGTTACCACGCCGGTTTGCCGTTCGAAGGGTCATTGGTTCCAGTGAGGTAGAATTTCAATAATGAGTTTAATTTTCTGTTCTCGGTCTGAATGTGTGTGTTTCTGTGTTGTCCATGGGACCCATGGTATGATATGCTCGTGTGAGGATAGGAGTACCGTTATTTATTTATATGGCTTTCAAACTCCCAGCTAGTACACAAATCGTTTGATGGCTGACTCGAACAAGAGTATGGTAGTTAGCCAGGCGAGCTTCAAGGAAAGATAATACCAGTAACATTACTAATGACTTAATAATATCGTATCTTTCAGTCATTGGCCACATAGGAAAATCGGTAGATGAGTGCAAGCGTTACTACAGCAGCCTTTGCTAATTTTCGCTACTTATCTTGATATCGCTTTATTTCGGGGTGAAACACATGTTTCTGTTCCTGTATACGTTGGTATAAATTATTTGTGGTAATGGTATTTTTCTTTTGTAGTAGGTGCCACTCATGCATCAAATATGTACTCGTAGATTATTGCAAAGTAGAAATACTAACTACTTACTTGGTAACAATAGATTTCCACAAAACAACGCAAATATACGATTTTGTAAGCGTTTATAATAAAAAAACGTACTATTTTATTATGGTATTTTATTTTGCAGTGAATCCATAGCCCAAGGCTACACTTTTTAATTACTTCAAATTGTTATTTAAATTTGTATTGTGTCCTTTGACAATTCATTTTTAGAATGGAATTTCATTGTATTCGCAACGCAGTTTTGCAGTTATTAATTTATTCTGAATCACAAACTTTCTATACAACATAAAATTTGATACTGAATGGACGAAATATTATTAAGTAAAGCTATATAAATGAAGAACATTGTTGTTGAATGGAACTCTATTGTAAGTCTACTATAAAAAAAACCTACTGAAGTTCACACTCGGAGGTGAACAATTTTAATTATCTACTAAAAGTCGTGGGCAATGAAATGTACGTGGTGACAGGTATTTGATTAAAATCAACACAACATAATCAAATAATAATCAAATCTTTCTATTATAGGAAATCATTTGCATAGAATTATAATTTATATTTTTTATGAATTATTCTGATACATTGAATTTTTTTGCTTCAGACAGAAATTACTCATTCACATTTAATAAATTAGTGATTTTCAGCCCAGTTTCTCTTTGACTTTTGTGCGCAACATTTGAATGATACACTGATATTAAACATTTCTCGGTATTCATTGAGCATTGAGTTATAATCCCCAAGTAATTAATACGTTTATTTATTTTATATTGTTACCATTATATCGCAAACAAGCTTTATGCTTTTAATTTTAATTAATATAAGTAGTTCCTATTATTATATCAATTAAATAAAGATGAAAGATCCGCGGAGAAAAATTCTACTTACCTGAGAAATATGCAAAATGAAGAGTTAATAAATATTCAAAAACATCTTATTTATTTTAAGTATCCTTGTTACCTATAAGCGAAATTATTGCTACACAGTAAATCGAATGCAATTGCTGTTTTTCATATTAACACTACTAGCAGAAATAATATGGATAGCCATCGAAAACAGATCTTACCGAGTAACCAGATTTCAGTCAAAAACACCGGACAATTTTACCGTACTCGTCAATATTGATGACTCGATCGGACTTCAACTAACGTATGCATCCCCAACGTTATTTTGATCCCATCGATAAATATTAGACTTAAGCGTACTGAAGGAGTTCACACATCATTAATCGTCATGGCATCCGAGTCACGGTAACAGATCCGACTGACTTGAGTGAGCCGCCCTTCCGCGACCGATCGGTCAATATTGATTACACTATTTGTCCGACTGCCCCTCGTGAACTACGTGATGCAATTCAAGACGCTTATTTTAAACGAAGAAGCGATTCAAGTGTAAGCTCGTCGTTTAAATTTTGCAAATATTATGTAAATGCGCTATCAAGAATTGTGCTCTTTTAATACCTCTTATTTATGATTTAATCTAAAATGCTGCTCGCCTTCAACCCGGTAATGGCCCACTACTGAGCACGGGTGTCTCCTCAACACTGAGGAGGTCTAGAGCATATGCCATCACGCTGCTCCCATGCGGACTGCCTAATGCTGTATAATTTATATTAATTGTAAGGATTTGGGTATAAAAAGTATATGTAACTTTTCTATTACAAAAATATGTTTATAGAAAAATATGTTCAACCATCATCTATTTTATTAATGTTTAATGGCGTTGGCACATCGGAATTTAACTGTAAATACATATCATAGACCCATTTGAATTACCCCACTATGCTATAAATAGGCAGAAATATGTGTATTTACGTTAAAGTAGATATAATGATGTGAATAATTTATTCATAATATAACGTTTCAATTGAATTGATCCTGGTTGTATTCAAAGAATTTGATCTCAATTTGAATTGAGCTCATTAGTGGACATTTTAAACTTGTACCATGGCGGGTATTAAACATTTTAAATAAAATAAGGTACTCAGTTTTTTGTATTTAATACCGATGTTTTGACACAGTTACAAAATATATAAATAAAAATATGTATGAAAATATAATACAATCACTAACGTATTCGTTAGATGAAATTCTACAACATTTGCATACGCTAATGGTCTTTTATATACATTATTATATTAATTGTGTGTTCCGACATTTATTCCCGTACAATGTAGGTGAAATTAATAAAAAAATGTTTTTTTTTATTTCTATTTTTATTTAAACAAACTTAAGAGTACTATCAAACACAAACGGCCTTATTACGAAACCAGGACTAGCAAAGTACCGGTTTAAACTTCTATTAGACCAAGTAAAATAAACCTTGGCTTAAAGTATAGTATGAAAGGTAAAGCTATACTTGATAATCGTGGTTTAGACCTTATTTTGTAATAAGGTGGATAAGGTTTTTGCAATCATTAAAAGAACGATGTGCTATGATCGGAAATCAGGTTGGAACGAATTTCGTTCGGATGACATAGAAGCAATACAATTTGCAAATAGTCTTTGTATGGTGTAATAATTATAATTATTTAGTAATAATTATTGTTTTAAGTAAAAATGATATGTATATGTAAATAACGACATCTGTCGATGTGACATTTTATTAAAATAAGTAAACAGAAGTTCTAACTTTAAAATATAGATGGCGTTATTACACTTCCGTTATATATTTTTGTTACGATTTTAGTTTCACTTTTTTTCAATTCGGTCGCAAAATCCTTGTCTCCTCCGAGCCTGTCGTACGGACCTTCATTCCAAAAATTTTTTTTTTCATGCAAACGAGTACTCACTTTTAACGGCCACGACGCAACTGACAATGATCCATGTAACTGGGTTGAAATATCGCGGTGTAAAATTGAAATCTCGGGAGTACCCCTTTGTGTTAAAAATGTTTAGTGGCGATGATAAAGTGTAAAAATCATTTTTCTTCATTCTCGGAAACCGGCGTAAATTTCGTCTATATGTTGGAAGAAAAAACATTTCATTTTATTTATTTTACGTTTCATTTTAGCATCCATTTGTAGCGCTCATAGTGTGGCGGCTCGCGTCGATCCTATACGATCGTTAGAGTTAAGCAACTATGGGCGGTCGGTACCTGGATGGGTGACCGCTAGTGGCAAACATTTCTTGAGCGTTTCCGTGCTTCGGAGGGCACGTTA
>DWJN01002313.1:0-15548 GCA_018248895.1 Carystus phorcus | reverse complement strand
TCACCCCTAAAGAAATAAAAGCTTGCTTTTTAAAACGTTTTGTTTTAAGTTAAACTAAGTACATTAATTAATTAGTTAATGCGCTTTACCACCCAAGACTACGTCACCGCTTACCATCAGGTGGGACTGTAGGCAAGCATTAACTTATAATTAATAAAAAAAAAAATAAGATTGTTATCTATTTACTTTTACTGATTATTCGGTGCCTTTAACCTTTACTTTTAATAACTATACCATAGACAACAGGAAATCAATCTCGTTTCTGTATATTCCGACACAATCTGCATTGTTTATTATAATCAATGTTTACGAAAGTTAAAAACATTGTATACGTAGTCGTAAATTTAGTAGATTGATATTATTTTTTGTAACATGAAATAAATCGCAACGTGACCTACATAGGGATTGGATTCCCCCGTGGCGCCACGAGTCACGAAACACTGACTCACGGAGGTTCGGTTTTGCAACAGCCTATTTATGTCACGCAATATAGTGGCGGCTGTATTACAGCCCATTGAACTAGTATTTCGAAGTATATTTATCGAGCCCTGTTATGATACGAGTACAGGAACGCTCTATAATCTTTATTAATGCAAGATTATTTTTAACTGAAGCTCTGAGAGCGTTTATTTCAAGTTGATCACGTCGTAATCTATATTAAAGAATTAATATCTACTGCTATATTAGCATTGGTTAAGACTTTTAAAAAATCACAATTATCTGAATAAATAAGCTTAGCAGTTAGTGAGTACGAAGTACATTCATTATGATATACAAGTTCCTAATTCTTTTCAATTACTTATTTAATTTATGCCACGTTGTAAAGTTTGTATAATATTTATATACTATGTAAGTTTTTTAAAGGTGTTGGTTTGCGAACCATAATTTATAACAATTCGATTTGACTATAAAAGTCCCTATACATTTTTAAAACAATTTCCTCGCATGATTCTAGTTAACTTTATGTTAGTCGACCAATCTTAACACTAGGATTTTTATTAATTATTTTAGGGGCATTCCTGTACCTGTACGGAAGGGTAATTCCCCAACGTCCGCCGCAGCGACGAATCGTGCCTCCACTGCAAGATCTACGGCGACCAATAAGAAACCGCCTCAGCCCGCCAACCGGTAAGTGTTACGTAAATAGTTACACTTTCATAACTATATAACTGTGCTGCTTGATGTTGAAATTGTCAATGAATCCTGGTAATGTATTAGAATAAAAAAAATAGAACAAGCTCATGAAGTTCGTCTTTTAACAGTTTAACGTCAAGCGGCATTTACTTACCAAATTTTTTAAGGTCACGTGAGGAAAGGACGGAATGTGTTGAATAATACCGCTTATTCACACTAAGAAGTGTAAATAAAATTTCAGTAAAACCTAGATTAAGTCTACCTGTAAACGCATTTGTTAATATTCTACTTAAGTTAGAGCTTGCAACCGGTGTGGGTATCTGTAACAGTCTGGGTTATTTGGTGCTATTTATCTAGTGTCCTTTCTATACATTTTTCTTTTCTTCTTTATTATGAGGGCTTTATTTTTATCGTATTGTGTATACAAAATATATGCACGCATATCTTCAGAGTGATACCAGAGAAGCCAGCGAGGAGGCCTGTCGCCGACAAACCGCGCCTCTCGAACACAAATGTCGCTGTCGCTAAAATCACGTGCAATGCTAAGAAATCTCCGTATGTATAAATAAAACGGGTATTTGGATCTAACATTTACTAATAATAACACCTATATCGAAGTATCTCATGTTATTATTTTTCTATTAATCAAGCTTATTAACATATGTAATAAACTAACAGCGGTAAAGGGCATGAATTCTTCTATTTGAAATCCTAATTTGAATATAAACATATATTTCAATAGATTACCAATCTATTCGTATAATACATTTTGCACAAAACTGTGATTTAGATTATTGAAACCTATGGGAGTCAACAAAGATGTAAAATTTAAAAATGTATCATTTTCAAATAGAAGAGTTTTTTAATTGAAATATTCTTAATACATGTTCACATATCGTAGCTTTCGGATGCTTGACATTTCCTTTGCAATGGAATTAAACTTAATTAAAAACTACTTAGTGACCCAATCTCGCTATGCTTCCGGGAACATCTCCGAAACTGATTGAGGCACTCCTCATTGGTAATTAACTCGATATCGTTGAATACAATTGAACATCAACAATAATAATTACAAACAAAATAATAGTAGGGCCCATCGGTAAACTGTTTTGGTTTTTACCAATTTCTAAAATGATAAAGTTAAAAAATTACAAAGATTAATGAAACAATATAAAAAAAAAATGTGTACAGGACATAAATAAAAGCATGTTTTTAACTCACTTAATAGAAATCATTTACTTAATGAACTTTTGAATTTTTTTAGGTAACATTTTTATATCTTCGAAAACGGCGATATTTTTTCCTGATATTTTAATTACTTTTAATTATTTATTTTTACAAACATTTACATTATTTAAAAATGTTCGATAATAATCAGACCTGATAACCTAATATACAGATGTGCGTAGTGAATGAAAAGATTGCCTTTGTAAGCACTTGAGAGTTATAACCACTCTAAATAAACATGTAGTTACGATAACGTATAGAGCAGAGCGAAATTACAGAGGCATATTAAAGCCATCGAGACTATAAATCAAGTATATTGAAGTTCACATTAATACTCAAGGCCACTTTAGTCCAAAAGACGAATCAGACGAGATGATAATAATAAATGTTAGCATTTAATCTGTAATTTCTAGATATGTAAATTATAGGGACCTTACATATGCAATTTAATATAAACAATTACGAATGTCCCATATGTTAAGATTATTTTGATATTGCAACTGCTAGATACGCTAGGGGACTGTCGTTTATCTATGTTCTGTTTGAGGACAATGACCATTTAGTCTCGCGAACTGGATGTCATGTCTGATTGCTACTTTGATAACTTGAATGGGTTTGTCTGACGACGTGAACTGTGGTAAACCTGTAGTATTTTATAACCCTTAGTCCTTGATTATTCAAAGCTAAGGGATTTGTTATAAATAATAAATGTTTGGTTTTCGTTTTAAAGATACGTTGTTTATTTAGTATATTTAACTATTTTATTTCATTTTCTACTTTACTTCAGGAATTATAAAGAAAATGTTTCCACAATGGTCGTGGTGGGCAGTACCAATGTATATATTTTTTGTTGTATGGGAAATTTACCTAGTGCATTTTATGTATTAAGGGGTGCGAGTCCGAACAGTCAGAATTTGAAGGAAACAAGGAATCTGTCTCGAAAATTTCGTTTGTGAGAGTTCATGAAAATAAAATCGTTGTAAAATTAATCAATATTCAGACTATAGCATTCAGGATTTGAACAAATGAAATAATAGTAATCGTTTCCAGTTGAAATTTATTGTTGCCGTTTATTAAAAATTAACGCCATACATACGCTATGGATATATTAAGCAGTATCTCTAGGTATTAAATTCATACGTTCAATTGTGAATATAAATAAGTCAATGAATATTCCGTCGTACATAGCACATAATAGGATAGACAAGTTACCATTCAAATTATAAATTATTTTTTTTAATAGTCCGCCAAAACGGTATTATAAGTAAAATAGCGTCTTACAACCTTCGGTGACGTCACTTGCAAGTTAAATAGAAAATAATATGTATATTTAGTTGGCGAATTGAGGTTGACTTGTAAGTAATGTCATCATAGACCCGATGCAATCTGCACCGTTATGGATCAGTCACCGACGTCTAAGAAAGTGTATTTTAAATTATGGATTTTAGGATAAACTATATTCATTTTATTTAACTGCAAAATGTTTTAATAATTCATGATGTGCAGAGATAACAAACACTTTTAATACTGTGAAATACACAATCGATTAGCATTTAAAATATCGTCTGTGTGTAGAACGTCTCGCGTGGACCGTGTGGAGGGCGCTGGCGGCGCACCGCGGCCGTCCTCGTTGCCGTACGGGCGCGCGCCGCCAGCCGCCGCGCCGCGCCGCGCCGCGTCCTCCTCCGCCACACGCCCGCACAACGCGCACGCACACGCTAACAAGAACAAGTAAGGATTACATACTTACACACAACTTTATGGCCTTTTTGTTTTCAAGGGGGAATCCTTCAAAAGGTACCCGGTGCCGTGGGAGCGACACAGGCTTATGTGGGATTTTTACCGCACTAAAACCCCCCCGGTGACAACTTTATGGCCTATGAAATATTCTCAGTGTTCTGCTCAGTACAATTTTCGGATATGAAACTGGGACAAGACGGCAAGCTGCATCTCACGCGTCTACTTCTAAATTAAATCTCAAAGTATGGCACGAGTAATACTATAAATATCTTTAAAAAAAATACTAATAATCTGTTGTTAAAATTAGGTTGCTGCAAGCATGATTATCTCATTTGATTTGAATAATTGTTCAATTAAACAGAGCTGTCAAATTTACTTGTCTACTGCAGACAATTTGACAGATCGATCGATCGTCGATTTGACAGAGCTTCTAAGTTAACATGCCTGTTAGTTAAACAAGATTTTGATAAGCCTTTCAGAAACCGGCGACATATGATCTTAATTATAATTTCAGATACGTCAGAACATTGTGGCACCGGCTGCCCTCAGATTCGGGTCATTTAGCGTTCAACGAGGGCGAGCGGTTGCGGCTCATCCTGGAGGTGGACGACCAGTACCTGCTGTGCTGCAGGGGCGAGCAGAAGGGGCTGGTGCCGCGCGACGCCGTGCTGCTCGAAGACTTCTGATATTGGCAGGGATAGCACGACTGGCAGCCGCACTGGCGGTCGTTGCGCTACAACTACGGGAGACATTGAACACCGTTACCATGATTACGATCGCTGGCGACACTCGAACCTTACATCCAGAAGGTAAATCACACAGATTTACATATGAGTAACTCGACAAGAAAGCGCTAATCACTCGGACCTGTGAACCAGTCCTCAGATCAACTCGATTTATACCATACTTGGTGAGCCACTAGGTATTACGAATAGCTGATGTGTTTCAAGAAAATTAGAATACACATTCCAGCCTACGTGATCTGTATATTTGAACCGATTTGAAGCTGAGTTACTCATAATTACATAAATGAGTACTGACGCCAGTACGTACGTGTGTAAATGTGTCATAGCGGTGCGCTGTCTGTGAGACTTGCTGATTCAGCGCTTGAACTTATCAATGATCTTCCTAGTGACATTTAAAAATACTCTGTATTGTGTGATAATGTGGACATCGTGTGGTCGGTGCGATAGTTCATAAAAAAGGAACATTGTTTTCTCGGATCGGTTGGAACTGAATAGTATGGCTGGGATAAGTGCTGATAATTTTGTAAATATATTGCATGTATTTCATCAATTTCGACATTTTATATAAGAGTTAATTTAATTTTTATGTTACCCGAATGAGAAAATGTTACACGATTTTCCCTAATAATAATTATTAATTACGTTGGCCCTTGGTCGGGGATTACCGCCACTGTGATTTACATGCGACATATTTTTAAGTTCTAACACACAAAAGCACTAAATACATTCATTTAAGGAATTTCTTACTTATATTTCTATTTATAAAATTTACAAATTTAAGCCTAACTTATTTTCTTTTAAAAACTCATACTTCGTTATTATGACGCAATAAGTCGTCGGTAATCTCCAGCCAACGGTCCAATTTAACATCACCTAAATGAAATCATGTATTTTAATTCTGTAGTAAAATCTAGTCTTATATTGTAAGGCACGAAAATTGTCTTGGACTGTATATAAATTATTTTTAGGAACACAAATTGTGAAAATATTTACTGAGAATGTGGTTAGAGTATCGCATTTAGCACCTTATGTTTTGGCGTTAACAGTAAATATTCAACAATGGGATGTGATATCTAATATAATTATTAATGTTTTAGTCGAGATAATCTCATTCATTAAGGCTATATCATGCGCTAGAATCAAATGATCGTCGCCGAGAGATAGACGTCCCGGTTCATTGTTAGATAATTTGCCAATTGATGTCTAAATTATAACGATACTGTATTATAATATTATCGGTATTTATTGGAGTCTAAGCCTGTATATAATATATAACCTTTATTGCATCGTTTATGAGAATATGGCGGGCATTTAGTGTTACCTTTAGTCGCTTATGGTACAGAGTAAACATATAATTACCACAGACTGGTATAACTCGACGTAGTTACTAACTGCATGCGCCTTTCCTAAACACCATCCTTTTACGGTTTGTGGTTGAGGCTCCGAATTTGTTCATACACGAAAATGTAGGACGGTTAACTTTACTTGTAACTAACTGCATGGCCTGCGCCTCCATCCTCTCCTAGGGTCCTACTTGTTCGGTTCGATACTATATCTTTAAATTTCATAAACGTTCGGAAATGTCAGTGGGTAACTTGTTGTCTAATCTAATCGCATGCGCCTCTCCTTTTCTCAGTCCTCGCCAGCACACTGCTAAGGGCGTTTATGTGGATGGGTCCGTTGCACACATCATTAGCGACTAAAACTTTACAACGAAAGGCTTCTTTATATATTTGTATTTAACGTTTCATACAAATTTATGTGAATCGCTAGTAGTTGTCTAAAAAGTTACAAATGTGATGTCAGAGCCATATCTAAGACGAATAAAACGATATTTTTGGTACGTGTACGTTTTGCTCAAGGGGGAAGGCGGTTTTAATGGATATTATGATATTTACCGTATAATACTCGATTGTAATTTCATTATATTGTATACGTATCGACGTTCAGTATTCAAATTATTATCGATGTAACGTAATTGTAAATAATGTTCTATAAAATATATTATTAGTAGAGAAAAAAAAGGTGTCAAAATTGTAACAAATCTTTTGAAAGCACGATACAGTTCCTCTCGTAGTCCGTCGTGCTATCGAGTCACAAGATTGGTGAATGTAGTACTTGTAGAACAAATATTTTAGCGTATTATATGAAAGAAAAAGTTTAAAAAACTATACCCCGACTACGGAATACAAATATTTTTTGTTCCATTCACGATAGCAACGGAACTGTTACGATTTGATTGACTTCTCGCTCATTGAATTTGTTTCAGTAGTTAAGTTCCACTGAGCCTTCAGTGGGACATATTTGAATACATACATAGCTAAATAAAATCATAATATTGCTTTTGGGTGCCGTAGTCGGGTAAACAGGGCGTCTATCTCCGGCTCGTGGTGTTTCGAACTTGCCAACTGCGTTCAAAGAACAATGACTTAAGAGGCTCTTCGATACGGTCAATCTCAGTGAAGTGACGTATGTTGACAACTAGGACTGTAGATATAAATATACAATAACTAGGATTATAAGCATGTTCGTAGTTCGCCAACTCATGCATATTGTGTAAATCATGAATTTTGATTGTAAAATAGGTATTACGTTAAAGTGTTATTTTACTCGCGCTTTGTGACTGAATGATGTGCTGTGGCCTTGTATGTATTAAAGTTATACGGTGTTACGTGTTGTGAGAATTCGCTTGTTGCATCAGTCGATTCATTGTGTCGTCTACTTAACATTGCATTACGGATGCTTCTACAAATTGTATTGGTAATGTTAAATATCGAAAACGTATATTGTCCGTTTAGATGTGTAGTCATATCGACATGCCTTAAGTAATCACGTATTGCATTGTTGAAGCGAAGATAGGCGGTTCGCTTCGATTGCTTGAAATCGCTTGAGAGTAGCGCATGTAACCGAAATTTAGAAAGTTTGTTAGACGTAAGTTTTTATCAAGTATTTGTATTGTCGAACGAAGTTGACCAGTTATTTTTATTATAAAACGACATTATAATTCCTGCGCGGTCGTTCTGGGAAACGATGCGAGGGCGGTGAGCGGTGAGTGGTGAGTTGTCCTCCTCTGGTACAAACGTTAAGTTATTACGATTATGTGTGTAAAGGTATTTATAATTTTACGATTGGGAACAATGAGTTGGATTATCGTTTAAAGATTTTATTTTATTAAGAAAAAAAAGAGTGAAAATAAAAAAGAGGCTTCGTTTCATGCGAACGTCAACGAACGACTGAGACATAAATTCCGAATATAATTTAAGTTCATCTCGATAAATCATTTTGTTTCGATTAGACATATTCATGCAACATTATTATGTATTATTTAATTTAAAGATATTATTATGTTAAGTGCCATAATTTAATGAATTAACAATTGATAAATAATATTGTACCGCATAACCATGTACACCAATTAAACAATATATAAAACATAATGTTGTTTTAATATTTACCTAACACTTTCTTATTTAAATTGAACTATTATTAATGTGTTTATGCTTCAATTGCAGGAATAAAAACCTGTGTATTTTACAATATTTAGAAAGTTACTACAAATATAAACTTCTATACAGCAGCTTAATATTACAAAAGGTGTCAATTGAATATAAACTAGTAAATAAAAGGAATAAGTAGGTAATTACAATGAGTGTAGTTAATATTGATCGTTAATCGTTTTTGAGGTCGCATTAACCTGTTATTTATTGTTATAAGTTAAGCGTCACAAGAATTTTCGATATTCTAATCGATTAACTTATCCCAACTGGTGGAGATCGCTTTAGGCCTTCGTCATTATGTCAGCGTCTTGTAGTTGTTTTAAACAGATATCATTCATTTCAACAACAGGGCAATGCCACGTGAACGTAATAGCGAGATGCTTAGAAGAAGAGTACATTAATTAAATAGTTTTTTAATATAAACTAAGTTATCATTAATTGAAACAACAGTGTCATAATTACTTGAAAGATTAATGTGGAAATGGATGTGCAAAGTAGCTACTCATAATCGTTTAGTTAACGACCTCAATAAATACGTCCAAAGCCATACGCATCAACTAAATGTTCATTATTAGGGAAGATTCAAAAAGTGCTCGTAAGTCACTAAATGGGACCACGACCAGTATCAGCTTTGGAATAGAAAAATAGTCATAAAAATCGGTACACCCAGTAAAAATGATAAAAAAATAAAGTGATAAAGTAGCACATATAAAAACAGTCGAATTGAGACCCTCCTTTATTGAAGTCGGTTAATTTTCATCAGTTTATAGTTACAATTGAAAAAATGAATCAATAGAGGTGATAAAATTCTTACCACTTTTTGTTTTTACATTAAAAAAGATTTTATGTATCCACTAACCTTAAAACCACTCCTATTATTTTATATTTCATTATGATTACTAACCAAAAGGGCAAAGACAAAAGCACAATTTAAAAAATAAATTTAAAAGTTGTTGCCTAATTTCTCCATAATCTATTAATTGTTTTATACACCCTTCAACGATTCATGTCTTCAGTTATTAATTTAGTTCTTCATATTAAAGGTCCTTTAGGGCTTGTAGAATTACTAAGGTAAATAAAACAACAAATTTCAACACTGATATATTTCGAAATTTTATAAAGAAGTTTGATCTACATAAAGAGAACACACATAAGCGGTTGAATCAATGTTAGTCATGACTAGAAATACGAATTGATTTTCTAAACTTACTATGTGCGATATCTACGCGTGATCTTTGCTAATAAACACCTAATACATTTGTCGCTATTGAAATATTCCTATAAATTTGAATATGTGAAAAACTATCATTACTAGGGAGTTACTTTTTCTTGTGCTTTACCTAAATCATTTTTATATTGAAAAGTCTAATAATTTATAAGATATCAAAATTCAATACCAGACCATACAATTGACATTCATATTATTTTTTGATTGGGTTTACCACATATTGTATCGAAATATATTTTTATTATTTTATTGTTTCTAAAAATCGTTAAATACATAAATTAAATATATGGAAGTCTGTGCCAGTAGTATGAAATGTTCTCATATCGAGACTGTATTCCTTATAATATTTATTGCATAGTAATGCTTTGCTTTGTAATAACTTTTAGGTTCTGCGTCGGAGTCACGCGTGATAATTTCACACAATATTCAATTACGATTTCATCGCTTGGATCTCGTTGCATAGTATCTTACAGGACATATTTTTAGTTTATATTCGTTGTAAAACATCATTTTATCACATATCAAAGAATTTATATTAAAACCAAAAAATCCTTCGCTTTCTTACGTATAATTGTTTGCATTGTTTACGAACTGATTGACGTGAAACAAATATTATCTCAAGTTTACTCCGATAGTGAAAACTTGTCCTAATCAGTTAATCTGGGATATGTAGCGCGAACAAACAGACAGACAGAAAAATCGATCGATGTATCGCGAAAAATAAATACCCCCACACTAATAGTTTTACTCAAATACCTCTCTTCCATGTACATAAAGACACCGATTAAGTACAGTTTTATTACAATGTGTAATTTGTTACTGGACGGATTTGGAAAATATTAAGTATAAATCTAAAGATATGGACCTGGATAGTGCACGACGGTATCAGCCATCTTTCTTAATCAGTAGTTTGACAGCCGGCTAGATAAGTCTGTGACTTCGTAAGTAGCCATAGTAAACTAGGTTCCTTATGTTCTAATGTATAACTGAACTGAAGGTTTGTGCATAAATAACGTAAGAACCTAGATAACAAAATTACAATGTGTTTTTCACTAGTGTATTAATGGGCGTTACAAGAACACTGTTACAATAGGGCACTAAGGGACATCGTTATGAAATCTATGCCTATATTCTCAATGGAAAATGTTCGACAAGATTTAATTACAAATTTATTTTTAAAGTGTTCAAAGATTTCATTATACGTCCAGATTTTACTTGTTAATAATTACTTCCTTAGTCAGAAGTGCTTCAACAAGGCGAACTAGACAACAAAAAAATATAAGTAGAAGATGTCAAGGTATTAATTTCCTAGTGACTATCAGAAAAAAATACTAATTAATTACGCCCATGGCAACACGTTATACTAATATTATAAAGCTGATGAGTTTGTTTCGCTGAACGCACCAATCTCAGGAACTACTAGTTCAAATTGAAAAATTCTTTGGGTAGTCCATTCACCGAGAAATTCTGTAGGCTATATAACAATGCAACTACCAATAATTAATGTTACAAAAACGGGACAAATGTTTCAAGGTGTACGAAATTCGCCGGGTCTAAGTCCTAAATATAGGTGCATACAAAACACGACCTACAACATCTAATACAAATGAAGACATGAGTGGATGAAGGTCACAAAATTCTAATTTCAAGTAAATCGATTTCAAAGTTTCCTATAAACATTTTAAAATATTTCAAAACGCCTTTAGTGTTTCGATCCAATAAAGGTGTCTGGCGGTGCCAACTGTTTAGTATTTAAAAAATAGGAGCGATATTATAGAAAATAAAAAACACCATCATTCATGCATGAAACATCGAAAATCTAAAAATGCGACATATACATAACCTTCATCCACTCATATCTTCAATTATTTCTAAGTAACTCACCTAAATGAAAGCGTAGTGAGAGGTCGATAAGACTTATGACTGTTCGCGTCAGCCATCGGCGTTCCCCAGAAGTCATCCAGGAACAACTGCTTCAGCGAGTTGGTTCCTATGACGTCACCGTTGGTCACTATCGCCGGGATGTCGTCATGCACGAACTCACCGTTCAAACTATTCACGTAACTCAACACAGCGGTGGCAGTAACCATAGCGTATATCGCGATATCACTATTACGGACACTCGACTGTTCCTCGCGAACGGTCGGCAACGATCGACGCTTCATCTTCGGACTGGTCTTCGGCGGTCTGATCGTCACATATCTAAATCTGCACATTTGTTTGATGGCTGCGAGAAGTGGTGTACCTGGAAGTAATGAGGTTTTTGTTTAATACTAGCTTTTTAGTATTACATGTGTTTAGTATAAAGTATCCTATGTAAGTAATTACAACAGCACCGCGAAGAATTTGTGCAGTTTCATAATAATTGGTTGAGCAGTTTTAGCGTGAAAACGTAACACTAACTTACATTTACAATTATAATATTATAATAAGGATTTAAAAGATAAAAAGCGTAAATTTTCAAATGCACGAGGGCAGTACTATTCTAACCCAAAATAATTTAATCGTGTTAGTATTTTGTTAATAAATTGAGACACGTATTTTTTCCATTTCAGTAAGTAATTTACATACTCGTCTTT
Organism: Carystus phorcus; assembly: GCA_018248895.1. Lineage (NCBI taxonomy): Eukaryota > Metazoa > Arthropoda > Insecta > Lepidoptera > Hesperiidae > Carystus > Carystus phorcus. Next base: position 3,397 of record DWJN01002313.1, on the reverse strand, counting down.
ACAATAATAACCTTGAGTTATAAATATTCAAATCCTAACTAAATTCTAACTTACGGTACACAAAGTTATAACATTGAACGTAAACATGTGCACGTTAGTAAACGATTACGTATACTTGGTTAGATTCGCTCGTTTTGCTCGAGTAAGCGATTTCATACGGGTAGGGTTGCCAGGCATAGTTTTGTATTCAACAAATAGTTAAGATACCTAAACTATTTACTAACAGTTTAGCTTTGACATCACCGGTAAATCTGTATCTTAACGATCGCCAGGGTTGTCCTTGAATGTGCTATTACTGAACATGCGTTCAATGTTAACATGTTTTTCGTTTCCCATGGAAAAGCAAATTACAGTTTTAAACGTTCCTTTACTAGTCAGAAAATTCGTTTGTTTACAAAAGGTCTTTTCACCAAAAGCGATCTCTTCCAGACAATCTAGGCGGATGACAGGCCAAGGAGAGTACCGGCAGGAAAACAGGGAATTTTAATACGGAGGAATGTATGTATGTAAGTGCTTATTTGTACAATGAATAAGGAAACAAGAAATTTGTAGATAATGCGGAAGCAAAACGACTATGCAGTTCGTTAATCTTGCCTCTGTTCATACTTATTGCTTAAGGCTTTTCAAATACAATATATTAATTTTCTCTTATTTTTTCTGCTCTCTTTTTTCTTCAATCAGTGATGCCTTTGATGTGACTTGTTTTGGCTTGTTTCATAAATGTCAGGCTAAGAGATCTAAGGCTTCTGTACATTATGGCGGGGCAGCCCTATAGGTCCCGTTGACTCGGCTACAAGCGCTTCAACCGAACACTACGATTGAATACCTATTGACCTATATCAGACCTCACTGAGATCTACAAACGTAATCTCGTTTAACATCTAGGCGAATGTCTCTTTCAATGACTGGATTTCTTTTTCCCAACATTATTATTTTTCCCAAAATGATTATTATTCGACGACCCGCGTCGTCAATGGTTACCAAGCCAGACCGCCGTTCGAAGGGTCCTTGATTCGATTCCCAGCGAGGCAGAAATTTGAATGTTGAGTTTAAATTTCTGTTCTCGGTCTAGTTGTTTGTGTAATTGTCTTTCTCTGTTGTCCATGGCACCCACGACACGGGGTACCTAGTGTGGGGGTAAGAGTGTGTGACGTTATTTAGTTATTATTGCTCGAAGGACATCTAGGCGAATTTCTTTTTCAATTAACAAAATGTTACTTCTATGTACCTTTTAATATTAAGTAAATATAATATACTTTCATATTTATTAAAACCATTTTAGTATAATGTTTGCCAAAACGAATGCAAAAAACGCTAAGGTCACTCCTTACAATATAAGTTGCTTAATTAAAAAAATAGCGAGTTTATTTATCTACTATACTACGGACTAACTTACGATCATTTTTTACTATACTTCTCTTACCCGAAAATGCTACGACTTTACGAAAACTACAAAGTTTCCTGCCAAAAGGAAAAGTACAGCGAACGTAAAGAAAATATACAGATACACTGTTTATTCGGGTACATTTCTATTCGTTTGAAAAATCATTCTAGATTTAAACCTAGTATAAACATGGGTACTTCAAAGCTTGTAATCTCCTTAGATTCTGGTTACTACACCAAATCGACAATAATGGATTTATATCAATTTGGCTTAAAGGCTTATTCTGGAGTTATTAGTGTTGAAGAGTTCATTAAAACATTTGAAGGTTAAATTTAGTTTGGTAGGCCGGCTAATAAATAACCTTTTAGTAAATACCGCTAGGAATAAACTGAGTCGCACAGACCACGCGACCTTAGACACGGCCTTGGGATTAAACTAAGTGATACTAAGCCCTTCGACAGAAGGGACGTAGTAACTTCCACAGGGATATAGTTTTACAAGGGTCTTATTTCTCTTATATTATTTAACAAACTGGAGACTCAATAAATTGCCACAGTGCATTTTAATTTCTATTATATCATAAACTAACTGACCCCAGCAAACGTCGTTTTGCCATATAAATTATTATTTAACCATAAAAATGGTTATACTGGGTTAACCTTAAAAGCTAGACATATGCTGTCGCGGACTTTTATTTACAACTTTTAGAGGAGAACAATACATGATTTTTCAGTAACTTTCACCGTTTACTAGCGCACGCAACAAAAGCTCAAAATTTTGCCGATTTCGCACTATTCTTTATTGCACCTCCACTCCTATTCATCTTAGCGTGATGCTATATAGCCTATAGCCTTCCTCCATAAATGAACTATCTTACACTAAAATATTTTTTTTAATTGGAGCAGTAGTTCCTGAGGTTAGCCCTTTCAAATAATCAATCAATCAAACAAACAAACTCTTCAAGTTTATATATTAGTATAGATATGTGCTTGTGTAGTTGAAGTCGTAATGTGTGTATGGTGCAATTATATCGAAATAACTTTAAAGTTCTTAACGTTTTCAAAGTACTTCTATTAAGACTACGGATTCAGGACTCATCTAAAACCAAACTCAGAAGTTACGAGCAACGTTGAAATACAGTTCCTAAATAATTCTTATATATTTAATCGGTTTTATCAAAACCTGAACAATTTTGATGATTTGATATTTATGCAATTTTGTTGTCTTAGGGTCATGGAATCGATTTATAATACAAATAGTGGCATATGATAAATTTTGTTAACACATGAACTAAGTAAGTCATGAAATTGTTTTAGTAAGAGTAGTTTAACACCAGGTGGCGCTGTTACTTTAAGTGTTAGATATCACATGTTCCAATTGGCACTGATAAGAAGAGAAAGATAAGTACATTCTACGAAAAAAATATTTAGTTTCTATGTAAAATAAATTTACTATTCGAATTAAGATCCAATTTCAACCGCAGAAGAGCATCTAGTTACAAAAAACGAACAAGTTCGTAATAAAAATACTTTTATTAACTTTCTTTGTACTATCTGTAATTTAGGCATTAACTACAAACGAAGCAAAGGGTCTACCAATTTTATTGAACCTTAATTAAATGCGAACTAGAATCAAAATCTCGTAACGCTCGTATCGTATTCGATAAAGCGAACAGTTAACGCATGACGTGGCTTTTGCTACGCACACAACAATAACTCAATAATGTCTTGGTAGCTAGGGGTAGCCGAGTTTGAGCCGAGCTGTATAAATCAATACCCAAGATATTCTACACATTTAAGCCCTACATTTTAATTACAGCGGGTACTCACGATCTCTGTATTATTTTTATTCTTTTAGCGATATTTCGACCCTGTCTCGCCGTGACCACGATCCATGTAACTGGGTCGAAATATCGGAAAAAGAATAAAGAGGAGTTTGAGGAGTTTCTTTCGCCGTTTCTTCTCCTCTTTATAAGGCACCCTTCCGAAACGGTGGTAGATGCAAAATATTTGA
>DWJN01002312.1:0-15549 GCA_018248895.1 Carystus phorcus | reverse complement strand
CGTTTGACAATAGATTTGACAGTGAATTTCTTAATTTTTTCGTTGATCAGCCTTTCAGAAACCGGCCGTAAGTCTCCAAACAATCGTCGTGTTTCGGTTTGAGAGCCAGAACTTTCGTGCTTCCCTCTTCTTCCTTGCAACGCATCAGTAATATAATAGGTGTTGCTGCTGTATGTGGTTGACGGTGACCATTTACCGTCATGTGGCTCAGTAGTTAGCTCGTTACAAATACTGAAATACTAAAAATACTGACTATTGTCTATGTAAATCAGTTCAAGAGTTTTTTCTCACATTCTATCTACATAATTTTAAAAATCGCATCGAATCCGTTACGCAGTTTTAGAGGTATAAACATACATAGGGACAAACAATGGAAAGCGACTTTGTTTTAATACTATGTTGTGATTATGATAGAACTTAATACATATATTCAAGCGTATATATCCATTCTCGGAACTGTTTAATTTCCATCCCTCTTCGTAACTGTTCACTTCCATAATACGAATATTAGTAACCTACCATTTCGCTTCATGAAACCTTGCTTCTTCTTCAAGCATTAACCACATTATATACTGAAACTTTCTCTAAAATTTGTTCCATGTTTATTCGTTTTATAGTTTTTGCAATCAAACCAGACAAATATTAGTAAATTTAAAATATATGTAGTTCAAGTTAATAACAAAAGTTAATTCTGTCGAACTTACAGCAAAGACTTGTAATGCCAAGTCTGAAGTTATAGCTAACTCAATGAACTAAATAAAACAGGAAAATTATAGTAAAAGCAGTTACTAAAGTATGATCATTAGAATTGAATAATACAAATACGTAACGTTAAAAGTTTTGTGAATAAATAATGTCTAAGAGATGAGAAGCAAGCAATGCATCAAAGAATTAGAAAGACAAAGTTAATATTTGACATTTTCATTGATTGATTGACGGGATGTCATCGCTGTCATGTTTTGACAAACTTATAATAATCTTAATAGATTATAGAAATATAACGGAATACTTAGTTAAGTCAATCCTAGGAAATGTCAGTACGTAAATGATAAGTTCAAGTATGTACGATTTGTGGCGGGCGACGTTGCCACCTCGCTTTGACGATTAGTAAATAATACCACAATATATAGTGCAACATTTAGATTATGCAGATAAATCTCCACAGACATTATACTTTTTGAAGTATGTTGCAACTTCTACCCAGTTATCTTATTTTCGACGCTTCTAACTGATTGCTACACTTTGTCTAATAACATTTTAAACTCTTTTAAGTTTCATCGTCCTTACTGACGCATAAATATTTATTAAATTTATTTAGTAATGTTAATTTAAGTGTTTATTTATGATTCATGCAAGTGTTTGCAGCCACGTTCGCGTGCATTTAAAAAAAATTTTGTTGCAATTTCCTATAGATATACGAAAAAAAATCCTCTTTGTTTTATACAAGCTGACCCCAGCAAACGTTGTTTTTCGCATATAAATTATTATTTTAGAACTATTTTGATAAACATAAAAAATGGTTATAGCGGGTTAACCTTAAAAGCTAGACATATGCTGTGGCGGACTTTTGTTTAGAACTTTTAGAGAGGAACAATATTGTGATACATGATTTTTTAATAACTTTCATCGTTTACTTAGCGCACACAAGGATAGCTCTAAATTTTTCCGTTTTCGCAATATTTTTTATTGCTACTCCTCTCCTTTTTATCTTAGCGTGATGTTATATAGCCTATAGCCTTCCGCCATAAACGGACTATCTGAGACTAAAATAATTTTTCAAATCGGTTCAGTAGTTCCTGAGATTAGCCCGTTCAAACAATCAGTCAATCAAACAAACTCTCCAGCTTTATATTATTGGTATAGATACCACGGGATGATTTTGATGATGTGTTACATACAGAGTTTGAGGCATTGGTTAGTTCTGTATTTATAAAGAAATAAATAACGCCACACACTTATAGCCCTACACTAGGATACCCTGTGTCGTGGGTGCCATGGACAATATAGAAAGACATACACACAACCAGACCGAGGACAGAAATTTAAACTCATCATTTAAATTTCGGCCTTGCTGGGAATCGAACCCCGGACCCTTCGAACGGCGGTCCGGCGTGGTGACCATTACGCCACGCGGGTCGTTATCCTTATTTGTTTTGTTGTTGGCGTTAGTGAATCCAAACTTCGATGATTGTTTGTTTACTCAAGAAATACTATAAATCGTTTGGTCACAATGAACTGTATATAACAGTTGAAATTACATATTTTTTATTTACTTAAATGCGCGATATAATAGATTACTAATCCGTAACCAAGAAAATACTTTATAAGATCTACTTCAAGGTTTTAATTAATAATTCTTTTCTCGAATTGTCTTTATACTAAAATTTAATGCGACGATTTTAGATTTTAGATATTTTGCTTTTTAGAACATGCTAATGAACATAAATTTCCTTATTTTTACTGAAGATTTTATGTACAACATTGTATATTCAGTTGTTTCATGCACCACATACACACATACACCCTTACTTAACCTCTTTAGAAATTTAATTTGTCAAATTCATTACTATTAATTTCCTATGCCATAGAACATAACCAGTGCATACTAATAAAAAAACTGTTACGGGATAAAAGCTGTAAGTAGATACATTGAATATTTGAAATTCTCAATGTAGGCAGGTAGGTACAGTATGTTATAGATACAGGGAAGAATAGTTTTTTTTTTATTTCTCTCTATCCGTTGAAGTATCACGTGTTAACTTACATGTAGGTTTAAATGATTCTTGTCATTTCAACTCTTATATCCCTGCAGTATCATTTGGACGCTGTTCATCCTTGAAAATAGATTTCTTCGCTGTGCAAATTCGGTTAAGATGTTAATCATTAATAGTTAATGTTGTTGTTGTTCGTCTACTTTAGTTAACTTTTTATAATAAAAAAATATGTTTCTCATTTTTAAAACAACAAAAAGTTACAACAAGATACTCGTCATTAAGTAATTTGTCAATTATTATTTTGTTTAGAAAACGACTAATTGCATACTTATATCACTAAATATCTTCTTAAAAAACATGTTGTATACGGTTAGGGATTGAACAGGGGAAATGAGTACTCGTATGTATACACATCTGACCCGTAAACTTACAGCCAACTGAGAAAATCTCCGTACCATGACATGAGGTTACCTTTCCGTTTTACTGTTATTTGCGCAACTTTTGGACTTCTTCAGATATACTCATTTCTTACTTTATTCACTCTCGTTACTCCAGACATCTACCTCACATTCTGAGCTCTGACACAATGAAAACGTCTCTCATACGTCTTTTTCGTAGCTCAGCATTCTGATCCAAGCATCACGGCATGTCTTATGACGGATTTATTCATTTTACCCTTCAATTTAAGGGGCATGGATGGGGTCGGCATTTCGTCCAGCCTCCATTGACCTGTCAACGGTAATATAACGGTTATATACTAATCGGGTTAGTATATACCACAGTTTTACTCATATGTATGATGTCAATCAGAAACATTTTAATTTATTTTGATATTTTAATCTTTTTACATCAACCAGACCTCACCAGACCTGTCTTAAGAGGCCTCAGAAGTCGTGCTTCTTGGTGGTAAGACCCCAAGGATAATATTAGGGTTCCCAACAGTCGTTACATAAATCTTTATAGTATAAAAAATAATAATAACCTGACGCTATGTTTACAGCTTGTAACACAGACGCAATATGTAGAATATAAAATATTTATTTATTCTAAACAATATTGTTAATATTAAAACGACTTCAATTAAATAAATTCCGATTACCGAAGTCATATGCATCAAATAAATACGTATTATTAAGTAAAACTTAAAAACTACTACACGACAACAACTAGCTTTCGAATGTAAACAGTGTCATCAAAATTGGTACACCTAGTAATAAGTTATTAAAAAACATTGTTGAATTGAGAAGCTCCTTTTTTGGAGTCGGTTCAAATATAATAAAACTATTTAATTACACCAAAATAGTTTTAATATTTTTCTGTAACTAAACTGCTGCTGAGTTTACGATTCATTATAAATGATCTTGAGTTTTTTGTTTTCGGCTATTAGTTGTTTGGTATCTTTTCATAATCCCCTTTGGCCTTATAGGGTTATTATCAAAATTTCTAATACCAAGTTATTTGTAACGATTTTTTGTTATTTTAAGTAAATAACTCAAAATATAAATCTACTACTAAAATCATCGCCATATACTCGTATATTAACTCGCGTAACCCTTGCTGTTGTATTATTTTACGAAAAAAATCACTAGAATGTGTTATTTTTGAGTCATATATATACCAACTTTAAAGTTGTTACAAGTATAAAATAGAACGTTCGAACATACAGGCTTTGAATACATTTACAGTTCTTAAAATTTAAATTATCAAAAATTCCTTAGTGATAAACATTTTTATAGTATTTTTGTTGAACCTCTTAAGGTATCATAAATTAGGCAAGTACCTAACGTTGATAAGTAATTTTATTGCATTTACATCTAAAAGTTAGGGCGATATTACTTCGTTATAGCCGTATTGGGGCGGCCTAGTATTGCCGACTAGATTCTCATTCTGGTAGACCAGGGAGGTTTTTTTTTTGCTTAGCGTCTTTCCGAAAGGTATATATTAACAGTATTATTAATAAATCAAGAGTATTATCATTGGCATTAATATTTTTCCTTACCTATACAAATAATTACAATATTGAAATAACCGCTTCTTACTAAATGTATATATGTGTATTCACGGTACCTATTTACATATACCAAAGTATTTTTTTTATGTGTCTGTCTGTTTTGGCTAATCTCAGGAACGGCTGGAACGATTTTGATGATACTTTTCATAGCCGATGTAATAAAGAGTAACTTAATATACTTTTATTTTACAATTATAAGTTATCGTAAGATCTGCCTCATTGTAAGACAACTGAATCAGAATATCGTCTTACTTTTCCAACAAACGCTGTCGAGATATTGTTATTAATTTTCGACGTCGGATATAATATTATTACTAGTATTAAATATGTAAATGTTTTAATTTGTGCTCAACTCCATCTTACTGTATAACTAACGTGTTTTCAATAATAACAAGTTATCTGTACAATAAATAACACTTATTTGACTGTTACCACCGTACATTATTTTACGTGATAGTATATAACGAAGGTAACAGTAGCAGTACTTAACTCAAACTCAAATCATTCATTTCATGTAAGTATTTATAAATACACTTATGAAACGTCAAATATTATGCATCTACCACCGTTTCGGAAGCCTTATAAGAAGAAGAAACGGCGAAACTACTTAACTTGTGCATGGCAATGTCAGTATGGAGTCTGTCGAATCGTATTAACACGTCTGTTACAGTGTGCATCGCTCCCCACAGATGGCACCGGGAGCGGCAATGAACGCACCACGCCTGTAATGCACTACATTCAATTTCGGCTGAATTATTACATTGTAACTTTTTAAATAATATATCTTTAACACAGTTACAGTGTCAAACAAATCTACTTGTTAAATATATCAATTATTACACAATTAGGTGTCTTTTATCTCATTGATAGCGACGTTTCTACTGTATTAACTAATAACTATATCTCATAATTATATACGAAATATAATTAACAGTATTTTACTACACATAATTATGACGATAGTAATAAAAAAGTTCTTGAGAGCTATTGATAAAGAAGATGCACTATAAATGGATATATTGAAGTAGGTCCGATTCAGTAATCTTTAAAAGGTCCGGCACTGAATGAAATCATTTAAATAGTCCTCATTACTTACATGAGCACGTATGGACATTATTCGTGTTTACGTCAAATAACGATATATAACCTCGAAAATATTACAATATCTGTTATAAATATACCTGTTAAACCTATACTCCAGAGGTTAATAAGAATTAATTATATTCTTTATTTTTCAAATGCAAGTCATAATAATTCAGTAGATATATTAAAACGTATCCTATTAACGTTATCCATATTCAATACTGAAATAGATGGTAATGAGGGATGATTACATATGTGGAAGCTGTAGAATATAACTGCCTAATAGTAATGTTTTTAATATGTCATAATTCATTACATCAGTTACGAACATTGTAACAAATACCTGTCATAGCAAAATAGTGTGCGAGCCGCCCATAAACTTTGTTGAATATCGTTAAAAAGCGAAGGCTCGCCTTGATATTCTGCCAAGGAGCGTTTATTTCTGTAGCGAAAGTGCGCGGGCGCATGCGGGGAAAAGAGCCGTTAGCGAGCCGAACGAGGCCGAACTCGCCCGACGTAGCCCGAACGATACGCCTTAGTGCGCTTACAAAACCGCACAAGTAACAACAATCGAGTTAATAACAAATCGCTGTAACTCGAAATTGGCTCGTTTTACATTGAATTTTTCGACATATTCTCTAAATTCGAGTGTTGTTTGTGTAAGGTATGGGGTAAAATTCAGGTTTTGGTGTTGTTTGATGCTGATATGAGTTGTCGAGCGGGACAAAGCCACGCGTACAGCGGAGCACATTCGTGGTATTGCGCGCGCCTTCTATTTACATTATCGGACGGAAGACGCTAACCCCTCGCCGGCGCGCGTTTTTTCTCCTTTATTATTATTAACTTGGCTCGCATCGCCGCGCCGAGCTCGCATCACCACACAACAAGTACAGAACACAGCGTTTTGATACGATAATGTTTTATCTGCTTCTGTATTGTTCATATAATATGCACTGGCGATGTATGTAAACTAAACGCTGAGTTACATTGACAAATACGTCATGTTTGTGTTAAAGTTGATTTAAACTTTGAATTATGAATAGCCACTCCGTTAAGAGAACCAGTTGCATTAAGCTTTTGTTTCGGCTAGTAAGATGTTGGATGGAGTTACAGTTACACGATTGAGGCATTCTGTCTTAATCGTAAACAGCGGTAATAGATTTTGTGGGCATCTTGAAATGTATTTTTTTTGTAACTGGCTGTAGCTTATTTAAACAAAGAAGTTACGGGACCTAGTTAATAAGAATCAAAATCAATCCGTATTCATTCAAAACAATATTTTCAAGTGTCACAGCGCTCACAAACGCTTCATGACCCCAAATCAATTCATAAACGATATTTTAATTAACTCCGTTACTTAGCGTTTCTCAATATTGTCAGTTAGGTAAAGTAGCTGTCGAGCTATTTTGTGGAATGCATAGCGTTTATTTGATTTGTGTCTAAATTTGAACTGCGTAAGTAACTACGCTTCTTGAATATGGGGGTTAATACTTAGGCACTTACATAAGTTTTGTACTTAAAAGGTTTACCCTTACTCCTATATTCGCTTATATTGAAAAAAAAACCCGCCACAAACATTATCAAGATGTTTGTCTATTTGATTGTTAACATTTAAGAGGATTGTTATTAAAATTTCTTGACCTGATATCGCGGTCGAACCATCGAATAATTTTTTTTTTGTATATTTATTTAGCAAAGTAATATGAGTTTTGAGCGACGCAAACCAACCTAGCATATAGAAACTAGTAGAAAATACGAAAAAACTCCAGCTTCACTATCAAGGCCTCAAATATTTTATAGGAATCTTTGCATGGCATTAATTTCCTTCGCTTTAATTTCATAGTTTTATGTGATTTTTATATGTATATTTTTAGTTGTTGTAACTCTGCAATATACAATGTTTTTAAGTTTAATTGTGTATATCATTCCTTATTTTTTGCTCAAACAACATGACTCAATTCTATAAAGGCTTAAACCAACGGGTAAAAACAATTTATTTGAGAAAAAACAAGCGAGTTAATTGAGTGGTTGTGAAACAATTTTTCATTCCCAACACTCTCGACTTCCAGTACAATTCAAGAACCAAAGTAAAAGAAAGATTAATAAAAAAAGCTTTACAATTGAAAAAACGTGAAGACGGTGAATCCGTACTCACATAGACATCGTCATCTATGATCATCCTATTCCAGAGAATCGCAATAATCTTCGTCTTTAAAGAAAGTTTTTTACAACTTTTCGTCCATCCGTGTCATGACGCTTTGAGAAAATCCCTAGAAGAAGAGGTTACTCGTAATTCCAGAATCTGATACGTTCTCCGCAATCGCTACTAATTGAGTCGAAGTAGGTCAAAATTCTTTCGAATATGGTCATAATTAATTCTAAAAGTTAAATATATTTTATGTTTAAATTTAACTTCATTACAGAATCCTTACTACTAGAAACCCACATTTTTGAGGACGAAGTAAACATTAAAGTTCAAAACAATGATGTCTTCAACCTACATAGGTACATTGAATTCAAAATTATTGAAATTTTACTCTAGCGCTAATCAATCAAAAACAATAAATTTCAGTACTTGATTGAAGTAAAAAAAATAACAAATATTATAGATATGTACCTACATCGACGCTTCGCTCCGAGAAACATATTCCTTATTACCAAAGCTCGAAAATATGTATAGACAGTATTTTTTTAATTATATTCTTAAATAAATGCTACGCGGAACATGTTCCCTGAAATTATTAACCATTGGATAGGTTCGACTTATTACAACTCTTAAAGGCTCGTATCTGCCTACGACCATTTTCAATTTATTTATGGCACTTTAACATTTTGATAATTTCGGTAAGTTTCCTTTAAAGTATCTGTGGAGACTTATAGTCTGATAATTTTAGAGATAGTGAAATATTGAGACGATATTTTCACTAAATTAAGGTAAAAACAATGTTGACCAATGGATATAAACACAGATAAGCGAGTGTCAACGAGAGTACTGTCGGAATCAAATGGACTAACTCATAAAATGATGATTTATTGTATTCTTTTCACTGTATAATACAATAGTATTGGGATAACAAATTGTAAAGGCTAAATTTTAACTGACAATATGGAGTCCACATTACTGTTACGTAATAGCGGGTTAATCCTCTGTAAATAAAGATTTAAATGCACGTGTTCATCTACATGGAACAGCCGTTATAGTGAATTAATCCGGCGACAGTGCAATTGAGCCGGTTTATTTTAGGCAGTGACACGTAATGAATGCGAATGGAGAACTTTGGTGTAACTCTGAAAGAAGTTGTACGTACACAAAGTGTATAGGTAGCGCCGGTTTGTGTGAATGCTTCATTTGAATTATTGTCAAGTAGCCCGTTTACAAGATTTATTCCGCCTTATCCACTAGCTATTGCTCTTTACAATATGCTTAACAAAAATAGAATTAACCTGTTAAATTTACAACACATTACATTAACTTTACAGTAAAAATTACAAATAACATTTAAGTAATTCATTTAGTTAATTAAAAACAATATATATACATATATGTACAATTATTACACACGGATACTGACTTTATGTGATCAGTCGAATAGCCAAATCGATTCTATGATAATGATGTTTAAATAATCGTTTCAGTTGTAAGCAAGATACCTAACTTAAAGACATAATTTACAAATACATGTACCTACTAATGTAAATAACACCCGATAAGTATTAATCCCTTTTTGTTAATGGGAATGTTATTACGACCGAACTAACCAGGTTACTTAGAAATAGGTCGATTTGTAGAAATTCATATATAAAATAGGCATTAGGTTCAGTGCCTTTCTTCTCTGTTTGTTAAGTGATTTTCTTTTATTTGGAAGCGTAACAACGCTACGCAATTAACTTTAATTTTTATTAATAATGGAAACTTTAATTTTTATTAAAATTGGAAATTTACCCTCAAGTTCCTACGAGATTAAAAAATTTGAAGCATTTTGTATAGACTTGTAATTTGGTATAGTTCCTACTGTTGTTACTATGGTAACCGTTACGGCAGCGAAGCATGGCCGAATAGACCATATATATTTTAATTGCCTATAAAGTACGATTTATTGTAAACAATTCCTTTTAGATGCTACGATTGTTTATGAAACCAATTGCTTTCAGATCCTGCGCGCTTGTCTATTTAAATATATAAAGGGAGGTACCTTCCTATTTGTTAATAATAAAAACATATACGAGGGAATGCTTAAAGAACCCAAATAACATCGGATAAACTACTACCTTAAAGGACAATAACTTCTGTATATGTATATGTATTTTTTTCGGATTTGTTAAATTTTTGGAATGTCCTGAATCGTTGATTTCACAAATTGTCACTGGGCCAAAAGTTACCGTAACCTTAAAATGTTTTAAAAAAATATATAACAAGCCACTGTGACAAAGTCTATTCGTAAACTGGTAATAGTATTTAGATGTTAACAGACGTTAATATACATATATATTTGATTGAGTACAAACCGTACGGTATATTTTTTCATAGGTATTTCTTTTCACAAGTTCTAATAAAGGTAATTAAAAGTATTAGAATTAGATTATTGCCGTGCTTCCGTGGAACCATAGTCGTACACATCAGTCCTACGATATCAGATACACTTTTATTATATTTATAGAATTTACATAACACTTGTATTTAATATGACTAATATTAGGTAAGACATTTTATTTGAGTAATTGGAGTTGATCAGTAAGATATTTTTACTAATAATAAAAGTATACAGTGTTATGTAATTCGAACAGCTTTCTGGAAATATTATTAAAGGTAGACTTTCTTACAGATGCGTTTTTGCGTGTCTGTAAGTCTATTGATTAGTCTGTACGAGAAACCTCTCGATTTAAATGATACTAACATATTTTCATTCATTTTATAGGCAATATTTAAGTAGTTTATAATTGAATTAATCTAATTCTGCGAGATAACAACATACTTATTTTCTTGACGAGTTAATGAATCTTGATAATGGGACTGTCAAAATTATTTATGATTCTTACATATAATAAGAAGTATCCAATTCTGAAAAAGCATTGATTTAAATCATATTCGACCTGATTACAAGCAAATCTCTGTGGATGAATTCTACGTATCTTTTTTATAAATTTTTAATACCTTTATAACATTTGATTAATTTTGTGTGATAGTTATGGATTTTATCAGCATTTCAATCTTTTATACTAAATGCTTCACTAGTATCAGACCTGATCTTAAGTCGCGATGTATGTAGGCTTGGATGTTAAAGCGCACTTCCCTATTAAAGTTATATTCACTCGTAAGCAAGTCAGACACAACTTAACAACTTTAACAAACACAACTTAAAGTTTAACCCCCTAGTTGCATAACAACTTTATAAAATCATCTGTTGCTACTTTAACGTCTTAAAGGAGCGTTGAATCTCATTCCAAACTTTGAAAAGTAGAAATACTTAACGGGGAACGCTGTTCTTGATCGTTTTATGTCTGTGTGTTTTGTTAGTGTCTGCGAGTACAGAGATGGTGCCGTCCCGCTTTGATTAACATTAACATTCCGAAGTCGCGCGTCTCGCGTGAGAGCGACCCGATTTCCTCTTCTCTATGAAAACGTCACTAACGCTTCTGTTACACGTTTGTATAGAGTATTTTTAAAGGTACTTATAATCTTAATATATATAAATTACGTGTCACAGTGTTTGTCCGCGATGGATTCCTAAACTTAAATCTTAATCAAATTTTGCGCACCGTGTTCTTTTTGATCCAACTTGAAAGATAGGATACCTTAGATCTCAATTTATAGTCACAATATAATTTTATTGCAAAATATTTAATATCTATAAAGGATTAGTTCCATAAGATTTTAACAGATGGCGGAGTAAGTGTGCTAAATTGAGTATGTAAACCTTATTCACAGCAACGCGTGGCCGGATCTGCTAGTAGATTATAAAGATTTATATATTACGTAACAATAAGGTTTATTATTTATTAATATTGATTGATAATGATTACCAAACTGCAAGCAAGAAATCATAACCTAAAGTAGTAGTATCGTTATAATAAGAAAGTAGAATTCCGTACTTTTATGTTATGATTAACTTGTTTTAGTTAACTAAATAATTGTCAATGGGATTTGAAGATTTTTTTCTTATTTTCTAGTAAATTTTATAACTTATCAACTATTGTTCGTTTACCATCCCAACCAAATCGTAATTAGGTATCTTTACTTTAATTGTCTTTACTATCCTAGTCTAATCTTAACTATCTTTACTTGCACTCCTCACATCGACGAAATAATTGACGGAGAAATTAAGTACCAATTTGAAAAAAACTCAATTTTTTGGACCCAAAATAGGAACGTACTTCAAGTCAATTACTCGACAAAATAAAAATATCATGTAATGACTTCAATCAGTGAACTGGTTCGGAAATTACAAAATGAAAAAAGGTCCTCGTAAAAAGATATTAAAGTGTAATGAATAACTTTCGCTAAATTACAAAATCATTATTGATACTGTTTGATTAACAATTTTGAAAAAAGAACATGCTGGAAAAAAGCTATTTTTACCCGAGATTTATGTTTTTAAAACAGATTCCCGTGAATGATGTTAAAATGTTCTTTAACCGGGTCTATTTTTAGAATGAACAGAGACAAATAAATATATACAGGACTATTGGAATTGCAAAATATTCACATATCATTAGGGCTTTCAAACAAATATTCAGAATTTAAAAGAAATACATATATGATGAGTACCTGTTCCAGTTAAAATGTTGGAATTTATTACTTAGCATCGTTATTATTAAGAGTTTTAAAAAAGTTTGGGTAGTAAAACACTGTCACTTACATGGAATTTTGCGGAAAAATTGATTCTGTAATCAAAATAAAAAAACACACCTATCAAAACTAATTTACCGAAATTCATCATTTAAGGGTATAAAATAGGGGTTGAATTGGTATGGGGCCGATGAAAACAATGTCTTTTGACTTAGAATTTTGTAGTTAGAGCGCTAAACAAAAATAAATTTTGCAAAATAACGTAAGTACTAGAAGTATGTATTTCACAATTTTATATCGGTTTTTAGAATAGTGAATGCTGAAATCCAATAGGTACTACTACATTTTGATGTCAACATCGAATGAAATTCGTATTAAATTCTTCATTAAGTAACATACCAATAGTGTGCATTCCGTGTATTGCAGTCGCTATATTTTGTACCAACCAGTTTAATCTATCTTAAAATAATTATATTTTAAGATAGATATAATAATTATATTTTAAGATTGTATTTGACCGGTACGTTGTCTGCTTAGGCCTTAGACAATCTATGATATTTCTTGGATTAACTGGGAAATGTTTTCAGTGTATCGCTTGCGGTGTCCGTAATAAATAATTATTTATCAGGTTTTCGTTTCCTTACTGGCAACGTGTTTCCATTCATTTTTATCACTATATATGTATGTACATATACATATATGACTTTCAAGTTTCATGAACATAGTTTCAAGTTTCATCGATCATACTTTTAAAGCGGAAGTGATAGTTTCAAAGGCGTGTAAACTTTGCTATAATGTACGCGGAACTGGGATTGACCCACGTCCAATTTGTAAGTTGTGATAATGATGATCCATTTAAAGGTCGACTTTCCTAGTTTTATAAAATAGAAGCGTATTAATTTAATGGCATAGCTTTAGCGATATTTTATAAATGTGATACGTAAGAACACATACGTGAAAACTTTCATAATTACATATTTCTTGAAAAATATTAAATTCGATGTACAAGGAAATTCGTCCACAGTACCATTTAATTATTAGTTTCAGTTACGATGAGCAAGATGGAATAGTAAAAGATTTTAAACGAATATTTTAATCTCAATGCAAAACTTGTTCAGAATTTTAAAACTCAATATATTACGACGACTTGAGCCCCTAGACATGGCCTAGTTCCGCGAACGGCTAACAAGATATTGACCGCTAAGTGGCTGAAGGAATCACTAAGCCATCCGTAGTAGCCGCTTCCTGAACATAACGTTTATTTATCTTTCAGCTCTCTATCCTGAAAATAAGTTTAGGTAAAAATGACAAATATACATTTTTCTTGTTAGTAATGCAAGTTAATTTGGAATTTAACAGACTCGTTTAGAGTATCGTATCGTAGAGTATCTATAAATGAAAATAAAAATATATGTAATTATAGTGCATGTTGCCTTTGAACTTTTGTTTATCACTACAGTAACTTGCAAGTATAAAACAAAGTCGCCTTCACCTCTGTCTATTTATTTCTAAACAATCACCAATGGACGAAGTGTTTCAAGCGGCAGGTTTTTGTTATAATGCAGTAATATTCTGTGTAATTTGGATGTAATATGGCGATCAGTCTTGAAGATCTCGAAAAAAATCCAAGCCAATTGCAAGCTTTCATCGAAATCGCTTAAAATTTATATAATAAAGCAATGTATGATGGAAATGGTCCTCATTTATAGGTCTACAATAAAGTCTGCGATGGCACATATCTTTTAAGGATAGCCTACTACAACCATTTAAAAATGTTTAATAAAATTATCACATATGACGTTTTATTTGGAAAGCTATTTAGACGCATACGTTATTGTTCCCTATCAAATTAATTAGTTGCCTTCAGCTATTCATGTACATTATAATTGCCCTTTACACAATACAATTTAAGCTTAAGAGATATTACAAAATTAAAACTGTCGCGCAACAAATAAATCAAGCGATTTCATACTGACACGACGTGATGCAAACTGTTGCAAACATGATTGGAATAATATTGTAAAAAATTACAGAAGTTAAAATACATACCGAAGTGAAGCTAGGACGGGTCACTAGCTGTATATAAAATAGAACTCGACTTAAGTAAGTCTTTACAATGGGAGGAGAATCGAAAACAAGAGTTAGTATAATATTAAATAAATATTAAATAAACAATAAAAAGTGTATCTTTTTTTTCAGATTATAAGAGCCAAAGTATTCTAGTCCACAATTTAGTGTCATTGCAACATTAATACATGCATAAAAATATCAAAAATATGATTCGTTTGAAATCTTTACGATTCAATATTTTCATTCACAACGTAGCCTAAAGATGAAGCCAAAGGGATATCATTGTTTTTAATGTTAATAAATGAGCAGACGAGTCGCCCATAAACATTACCAACAACACCAAAGGCATCACTAATGTGTCGTCAGAACCCGACAAATCGTTTAACGACTCAAGAAAAAGGGTGGTAGCTAATCAGGCAGGCTTCACGGAAAGTAATAAACTAGGAATATTTGTAAATATTAAAAATACTTGTAATATTCCTGACAATAAAAATATTATAGAAATAATATATGTATATAAAAATCATATTATCCTTACGCGAGGAATTACCACCAAGTAGGCGGGTACCTTAGTATTTATTTTTTAAACCTAGTTTCTGGATACTGCAATAAATAATAAGCAAATAAAAAATAGATCTTGTCATCTATCTATTGACTGTGAGTAGACATAAATGGATAATATATCTAGAAATCATAGACAACATTTTGGCGAACTTAAAATTCTATTTAAGCTTGCAACGCGCACTTCACCACAAGTAATTGACGTGTTCGAGAACGTTTCGAATGTTTATAGAATCTCTGATATGTAAGAAATTAAAATTATAAATTAATTACTCCAATAACCCGCCAAACTTTACTATGTGCAACATGGCGTCTTACTGGCG
>DWJN01002311.1:0-15550 GCA_018248895.1 Carystus phorcus | reverse complement strand
GTGGCAGGCGAAACACGACATAGTCATTTTACGACTGATTTACACTGGAGGGTGGTAGCTAGCCAGTCAGACCGTGGAGGTCTTACCACCGCATGCATATTTGTTTCCGGATCTTTCATGTTTATGATATCCTATTTGTATCTACGGTTTTTGTAGTAGATAAATTCTTAGTGGCGGAGTTTAAGTGTATGAGCATTTATTTTTATACGTTTTAACTGCATATAAGTAATTTATTCGAGAATTATTCAGACTCAAACGTTATAAGTGACGTAGTCGGAATAAATAAGTAAGGAAGTCATAATATAAAATAGTCGTGGATTCCACCAGCAACACACAAAAACAAGGACTCACACTAACCGAAACTATTATTTAAAATTCTACCTCGTTGGAAACCCAGTAGATCGACGGTCTAGTCTAGCATGATATGGATCGCATCACATGGATCGTGAAAATAAATCAAGCCAAAATAATTATAACTAACAACTAAAGGACATCTTCACATTTGTAATGTAATAATAATAACGTAAAAATAAAAATAATACTGTCTTAAAAAGATTATTCTATCTTTATTTTTCTTTGCTTATCTTATCTTGCATTGTAAAATTTAAATTGTTGATTGTAAAGATTAATCTCGTAACTCCACATAATTGTATGTGTCCAGAATAATAATAAAATATAAAAATAGTGGTAAGTAAGTTACTATCAACATAAGCAAAATGAAAAGCTTTTCATGAAATGTTTAGGTTAACTGCATTTAACATAACTTTAAACTGATCGATTATAATCTAAGTTGTGAAACTTTTACGAACGGAACAGCTGAACGGCACGTAGCAAACTTTTAATAAAGTTCAACGAGATATTATCTGCTCTTGCTTTTCTTGAAGATGTCATTATAATTTGTTAGTTTGTGGGCAAAAGTAATGTTTAATATTTTCATATTTTAAGCGACGAAACTATCAATCTTGTGTAACACGTTTCATATATGTATATACTTACTTACTCTGTTTATATGTATCTCACTGTACTTCTCCTAATTCACTTACGATTTTGGTGAAATTTTTGTGTGTTAATTTGTAGTCTAGAACGATTTGAATTCCAAAGATTCGTTAGGAAAGGTTTTTATGCTACAGGATAACGTCTGTAAAGTGCACTAGATTCTACGTTCAAAATATTTATCAAAATATGGCTGAAAAGTGTACGTATAGCCCATCGTCCCAAGGATTCATGACTTAGAGTACCTACTGTACCTTTTTAAACAAGCAAAGCGTATAACAACAATCAAATTTAAACATACATTAACTCACGGGATTTCAATTATTTTAACAGTTCCGATACAATAATATACATG
This sequence comes from Carystus phorcus, assembly GCA_018248895.1. Classification (NCBI taxonomy): domain Eukaryota; kingdom Metazoa; phylum Arthropoda; class Insecta; order Lepidoptera; family Hesperiidae; genus Carystus; species Carystus phorcus. The sequence goes on along the minus strand of DWJN01002311.1, from coordinate 14,202 downwards.
TCGGCAAAAAGTAACGTTTTAAAGTCAATTAATTAAAGAAAATGTCGAAAAGACTGACACTAACAACATGCGGGGCGCACCAAGTTTAGGTGCAGCACCGCCTAAATTAAAAATCTAAATTGTTCAAATTTTATGATAACAAACCAAGAAACATAGTAATCTAAAGAAATTATGGCAAAGAATCCTCTAGATAAAATTCTAACATTCTGTAAAGAAATCATGTTTTACCACCGATATATCTTAATGAAAATATAATCACCCCTTAATCCCTTTTCATTTTGTCGTTGTCATTTGTTATCGTAAATTCGTAGTTATTTAGTGTAGTACTAATGTGAAGGATTACCGATAAAGCACGTTCTTAAGGATATATATCTGTATTTTTAATTAAAATAAGTTTTATTTTACATCTAACGTCGTTGAACGTATTCTTGTGTAAAAAAATAAGCTATGAAAGTGGTCGTAAATGTTGTAATACTGGACTGAATTTAACAACGGAAGAAAGTGCAGTTAGCTGTCTGCACAAGTTATTTATTAACCTGTGGTGTATTCGAACTTTAAAAGTATAACGGTGTTTTAAAATTAAAACACATTTACAACAAAATCACGTACTGATTAGTACAAGATCTATTTTCTATTATAACGGTATGCTGAGAAACTTAATGGCTTTCTTTAGCTGACCTCAAAGAGGCAGTTCTCAATTTCACTGAATTGTTTTACGTTTTATTTAGTAACTTTTTAGAAGGTGTAAAAATTTTGATGTTTCTTTTTATATCTGAAATCTAATGCTTGTTATGTAATTCTATTTAAATTTAAACGACATCTGACGGGTAGTTTTTGAGTTATAATAATGCGCATGTTTTGATAACGTCGGTTGTCGGAATATTTAATTCTACTTGTTTAAATGAAATCTGTTTTTTTGTACATTGACAAAACCATTCTTTATTATGATGCTACACGATATAAATGAAGTAATAACAAAACCATAAAATAATTTATTTACACTACAGACAATTTATTACGGTTAAAGACTTGGAATACATTTCATCACGAGATTTCAAATGGTCACGTGGAATAATGGGAGATAAGGTAACTGGCAGATTCGGATACAACATAAAAAACATATTCCATTGGTTTGAGTTATTATTCCAAACCATTCTTGTATCCACTTATACACGCAAAAAAATCATTAACATCGATGCAAACTTTTAGAAGTCCAGAACACAGGAACAGAATAATTATATTTAAACAATCAAATATTATAATAGTTTACACTATTATTCCCCGTTTCGTGATTGCCGCGGATAACATACAAAGATAAATACACATCCAGACCGAAACACATAATTATTTAAACTCGTCATTTAATTTTTCACCTCATTTGGAATCATACTCAAGACCTCGAACTCGACCATAGTGACCATTGCGGCACTTAGATCAGCAATAATGTTTTTGTAACTATCACAATTTTATTGACAGAACAATAAAAATGTCTCCCAAATCATTAAATTTAGTTGAACTATATTATAAGTAATACAATGCCTGAAATAAAAGAATAGCAATGTCGTATGCCAGTGAAAAGATAATTTTACGAAAACGAAGCAGGGGTTAATATTACACCTGTAGTACTTTTGATGCTTATTTTCCGTCAAAGATTTAACAACAATATGTGTAATCAGAATTAAAAGTTATTAATAAATATCTTCAAAATTAAGCGAACTAAGAATATTTAATTTACTATCAATCAACAATCAGAGTAATGCAATTCCTCGCTCCGATTAATTAGATCAGCGACCGCGTCGATATTATTGTAGTAGGTAATACGAGACCGCAATGTTAACCACATTTGGTGTTCGGCCGCGAATACTATACCTACCTCGTCGTAGGTACACTGTACGCCCAGACCACAAACAACACTCACAACAAGGATACACTGGTACTTATATCTATATAAGTACCAACTTATACTACAGCGGATAAAACTAGAATTAAATTCATAAAATCTGAAAATTATTAAGGTTGATACAGGATGATGACACACATTAAGTAACATTAAGTCTAAGGCCATTATAGCAACCTGTCATACAATCAATAATGTCTAAATCCCGCAATAAAAGAGTTCTTTGTAGGATGTATTTATTTATACCTGTTATATATGTATGTATACTTATAAATTTATGTCTTTTGTAACTTAAAAACGATTTGTTTACTATTTTGCAATAAAATTAAACGTTACTGAAGAAAATATTATATGAAAATTATTAACAACTAATAAACGGCCCTCGCTTCGCGCCACTAAAACTTCATATCTGAAACCAAAAGCATTGCTATTCCTTTTATTAGGCGTTAGAAATATGTTAAGTATAAATTAATTTATCGACTCATGAAACATTTTTTGATGTTATATGAATTAAAATCACATTGATTTATTGCAATAGATCAACTAAAGCAGTAACAACATTAAATATTAATCCCTTAACATGATGTCCATAGTGACTCATATCTATTATACCACGGAAACCAATAAAAATAGTCCCGAAACGAGATAAACTACAAAAATGCCAAGTATCATCTAAATCAGTTCACGTGATGAGCAACGTATTACCATCTGTTGGACATGGACACTATACTTTGGGAGATTGTTCGGCTCTATACCACCCACTTTAATCCCAACATGAAGTACTGCACGGTCATGAAATTGTGCCAAATAGTTACCACTTACCTACCATGAAATAACACGGAATTAATAGTGGTAGTATCTATTCAATACCACATATAAACCCTTAATAAAACAATTAAACTCAGAACACCGCTGAATTCACCATAAAACAATAGCAAAATGAGCTTGTTCAACAATAATATTCAGACAGAGATTATCGTTGAGAATGTATGTAAAATGTAGTCACGATGAGAAAGTGATAAAGTTGAATACTAAATTGAGAGCTCCAACTCGTGCCGCAGCTGCTCCAAGTGAACCACTACTAAGCTCCAGCTGTATGTTATATTAGTTTGATGGTCACAAATTATGTCCCCAAACTACCGTATTATTTTATTGTTTCATGATAACAGTTCATACAATTAGATCCCTACTGTTGTTAGCATTTGTGAGACATTTTCCGTATTCTTTAAACTGATAAAACACAGAATGTTTAATGTATCTGTAAAATATGTATTTTCAAGTGAGCAAATAATTGAATACAGCAATTGAGGTATACGAAATTTTATAAAACCGATTAAATTTTCTTGCTAATTTACGTTTATAACAAAGAATGAATAAGTAAAACGCTTTTCAAGAAAATTTTCTTACAGGTTGCTAATTTTCAATCGAAAAGAACAAAATAGAGCAAGTTTTCTAACTACATATTAGACATCAAATTGCAATAAATGAGGTTGAATTTTGCTTTGTTCAGTCGACTGCTTGAGGCGATACAGTGAAAGATATATTTATTGGACCATCGAAATTATGGGCCAGAAAATCTAGTGCCTGTAATAACAGGCGAGCCATTCAGCCGATCGTTAGTAGGTTATGTTATATGTAACAGTAAGCGCTCAGTTTAGTACTATGACAGAGTTGTGTTAACTATAACTTTTTATTCGTTTTAAAAGCAACCATCCAAATATTTAATAGTCAATTAATATATCGTCCAGACAATAAATACATATAGACAAATAGTTAAGTGTAAATTATTAATCCTATAATTTTATCTGATTGTTAATAGAGTTGTCGGTTGCTGACTGAACGAAAATTTGAAATATGTGGAAAAAATTAAAACAAATATTTAATAAGGAAAAATTTAATTATTCAACCGGTTATGTTAATCCTTTAGAATTTCATTCTGTTGTTAATTTTTTAACAAAATGTTATGGGGTCCTTGATGAATCTGTTTTTACATGGTCGTAAGTAAAAATGTTATATATTTAATTATTATATTTATTTAAAATTTTTGAGGAAGTAGCTATAGAAATAAAAGGTTATTTTCCTTCACTTTCGACGTCGTAATACTTCCCGACGACTTACGACCCGACGCAATCCGGACCGTTTTATGTCACGTGACCGACGTCTAAGAAAGTGTATTTCATTTTTTTGGGTAAACTAATAGTTATTTGCAAGTTATTTAACTGCAGAACGTTTTTATACTTCATAATGTGCAAAGCTGTCTAAAACAAACGCTTTATTTTTAATACTGTCAAATACCCAATTGGTTATGTTCCGGCTGATAGCTTAAGAGCCAATACTTTCTTTCTTCGTTCTAGTCCGTGGACACATCAGTAATATCTTTGATGTTTCTAATGTCCAGTCGCGGTGGTGACCTTTTACTATTAGGTCGTTCGTCTACTCTTTTGTCGGCTAGTTACATAAAAGAAGTAGAAATATTCACTAAAAGCTCGTTAAATTTCTTTTTTCAGACGATTCCTTGTAGTGTTTATGGTAGCTTGTCCGTTACCGGGTCTAGTTATCTGCGCGTTTGGTATATATCACGGATGGCAAATCTCGGATGCAGCTGTTATAATCGAAGTTGGAACCTACGTAATCATTTTGTCGTATAAATTGTGTATGTTGTCGTGTATCAAGCTAAATATGAGTGATTTCCATGCGCTTGTGAGAATCTTGAGGGCTGATTTTAACTTTATTTGCACAGATGGAAATAGATACAGGTAATAAATTATTGTGCTTGTTTATTTAAATAATTTATTTTTTTCGGTACAGATAAATTGTATGTTAATAAATGTTTTATTGTATAATAATGTATATATGGATATCTTTGTATATATAAATGACTTTTATCTTAATTATAATTTACGAATAACCCCGAAAAAGATATTTTTTCTCCTTGGTTGATGTATTTTTGATCAAAGTTAGAGTTACCTGAATTTTAATCAAATGTCGAAAGCAGTATCATTTTTGTCTTCACCGGACCTGTTATACAGCTTTTGAATAATCTTATCCGAAAAAGGATGGAATATGTAACTGCTGACATCTAATTGCCCATTCGTCATTTTACTATTGGAATATTTGTAATTATACACTATTATTATTATGAGATATACTTATATAAGATATAAACTCTTTCATCTAGGGTAAAAATAGCTATTGCTTCAAATATTTCTTGCTAGACCTGAGGTTGGACTAGCCAAATTTAGGAGCGACGGAACTTTGTTGTTTTACAATAACAAATATTTATACCGTATTAGAGAAGTGTAAAATACAATTCCCGATCCAAACCAGCAGACCAAAGAGGCGACAAAAGCCGGTTTGGTGGTAAGGCCTTGCGTAGAGACCATATTATCAGTATTATTAAGTCATTTTTAATATACGGTTCACGTCGATCCTATGCGATCAACGGATTTAAGCAACTGCAGGCGCGGTCAGTACCTGGATGGGTGACCGCTAGTGACAAAATTTTTTTTAGCGTTTCCGTGCTGCGGAGGGCACTTTAAGCCGTTGGTCCCGGTTGCTATGAACATAGCAGTCGTCAAGCCATGTCTGAGGCCTTCGGGTGGTTTAAAAACCGAACCTTCATCCATCCGCACCGAAGCAGCGTGGTGGTGTATGCTCAAGACCGCCTCAGTGTTGAGGAGAGGGACGTGTCCTGTAGTGATTTATTAGTGGGTTGAAAGCATTAAGTCATTATTACTAACTAGCTGATCCCAGCAAACGTTGTTTTGGCATATAAATTATTACTTTAAAACAATTTTATGATAACCATAAAAATTGTTATAGTGGGTTCACCTTAAAAGCTAGACATATTTATTTTGAACTTTTAGAGGGGAACAATATTGTAATACATGATTTTTGAGTTAATTTTACCGTTTACTCCGCGCACGCAACAAAAGCTCAAAATTTTGCCGATTTCGCAATATTCTTTATTGCTGCTCCTCTTCTATTCCTCTTAGCGTAATGTTATATAGCCTTTAGCCTTCCTCTATAACTGAACTATCTTACACCAAAAGAATTTTTCAAATCGGTCCAGTAGTTCCTGAGATTAGCCTGTTTAAACAATCAATCAAACTCTTCAGCTTTATATATGTATATGTAAGTATAGGTATTGGTATTATTTTCTTTCCATGAAACCCGCCTAGCTACAATCCTCTTGAATGAGTCAGACGTCTAACGGTTCTTCATGTTTTGGCTGCGGACTTGAGAGCCAATATTTTCTTCTTTCTTGTTGACCGTCAACGCATTTCTAATACCTTTGGTGTTACTGATATCTTTAGGTGACGGTGACCATTTAACAGCATGTGGTTCGTCTATTTGTTTCTCGGTTAGTTACATAATTGTATACATATTTTTTATTTCCACAGGGAACGATTTTTTCAAAAACAACTGCAGACTTGGAAGATTTGCATTTTTGTAGTAGCTTCAATGTCAATCTTATGTAGTGGAATGGTAGCTGCTGCTCTACTAACTCTCATATATTACCTTATAACTCATGATTCAGAATCTGAACAATGTAGACCCCTATTTTTCCCATTTTGGGCTTTCGACGTAGATTTCAAAAAGTCGCCAAGCTATGAAATTGCTTTCTTTTATTCTGAAATTACCGTTATTGCCTACGGTTTTAATTACATTTGTAAGTATTTGAATTTATTATGTTAAGTAATCGACATGTTCATAGTTATTTAAAATTAAATATAGTAATAAAAATAATGTCGCAAGTTCAATTTTATCGGGTTTACATGTATATTGTTGTTTGAGAAACATATAAGTTATCATTAAAAACGCTGCCTTAAATTAAATTGCCTTCTCAAATGTTTTAGCAACTTGTATTTCCTATATAATGAAAGTCATTAATGCACGTTAAGGTTGAACTTGTTGAAAATAAAATAATAATTAAATAACACAAATTTTCCTTTACGCAGTTATGATTTCAACACAAATATTATGGATTAGAGAAATAGCGACCAAAGCGGATCTAGTCATATGGAGAATACAGGATTTAATGGATGACATTCATCCAGCCACAAACAAAGAGGAAGCAGATATGTTCTCCAATGTTATTAAACATCGTATGAGGGCAATCATTCAGCAACATCATTCTATGTACGAGTAAGTATTTATAAATCAAAACTTGACAATGACGATGACTTCATGTTAAGCTGATGAATGAGTAGTCAAGTTTCATAGTGAATCATTAGCGTCGCCCAGGAAAAACAATAATATCAAAGTTATAAGACGCCATGTCTCTCAAGTAGGAAGCGGGGATCCATTACTATTTGATGAACTCGTAGGTTAGTTAGCAGTGAACCTGTTGGCGAAGCTAGGGATACCGGATTTATTTTGACTAAGGAAGACATATAACAAACATATTGTAGAGGACCTCAATTGTTTCCAAAAAATCTAAAACAAAACTCATTGCTTGAGACTGCCGCCAAACGATTCGTTGATTTCCTGGGAGATTGAGAATTTTCTTTCTTTTCTCTTCTTTCCCGTTGCTGATGTACATGTGCGAGGACAACTTCTTATCATTATGAGGCTCGTCTGCTCGTTCTTCGGCTGATTACATGAAAAAGTAGTATTAAAATTAAGAACTTTGTATAAAAATCCGTCATAACTACCGTTCAATTCGTCGGAAATAGTACGTACCCTTTCGATATCGCATAGATACTTATGATACTGATTATACAAGAAGTAGGTACTTATACTAAAATTCCTTATCATATTAATTTGTTTCAGCCTCATGGAACATTATTCTCGAGTCTACAAGAAGTTGTTGATGTTTGAACAAACATTTTGCGGGCCCGTGGTTTGCCTGACTGCGTACTCAGCCGCCGAGGTTTTTCAAAACTATTGTATCAACTGTGCACTTTATTAAACTGTTGCGTTGAATTGAATTGGTTTGGAAAATACAATATGAAGACCATTAGCGAAATTGCTTTGTGACTTGGTTTTTATTACCTACCTAGGATCTTTTGTAACTTTAGACTACTGTGTTACTAATTAAGTTCACAAAACATTTACAAATCGTCTATCCATTGCGTATAACATATTGTACTCCAAGTTAAAAATTACTGATTAAATTTACATAATAAGATACCTTAAAAAAGAGATATAAATAATAACAAATAATTAATTGTATAATATTTTCTAATAAACATGAGTGATGATTAAATAGGTTAAATGATTTTATTTTGTGCAAAAATATGTTTGTATCTTTTGTTCCAGAAACTTGAAGAAGGCGAAGTAAACTACATACTTATCCCGTTATGTATCTGCACAGTAATAGTTGCATTAGTGCCCAGTTACTTGTGTACTTTTCTAAGAATTAAGGTTATTAAATTTTTTATGGGTCCAATTGACGAAAGACTTTTATAGAAATATTGTCTTTATGCTGTGTGTTGTCTATGGCATCTACGACACAAGATGTCCTATGTCCTAGTCCTCAGACAATCAAGGTTTCTTTTCTAGGCCTTTTTGCATCGAACTCATCCGACGTAAGAAAACTGTTATTGAATTCAGTAATTGAATGGCAAAGCGGGAAAGTTTGTTATGTCCACCTATAGTAATAAAGATATCACAGAACACATAAGCTAATGTATGCAATTGTTTGCAAGTTCTCATTAACCTTTAAATCGCAACCAATCTCATCAATTCAGATTTTTATTTATACGTAAAATTAGCAAGCACAAATTTCCAATCCAACATGAATTTAGCTTTGAATATTTTAATGCGTATAAGAGTAGTACTCGATTTTACACGTTAAAGGATGCTTACAACCGTCAACGTATATGAAAGGACGCTTAATCATTCGCAATGACAACTGATGCTTAAGCATGCGAAAACATGTTAACCTAACTAATTACAACGAGTATAGATGAACGCACCGTAAGACAAATCGTTGTACCTAATTGGAGAACGTCGATAGTATCCAATAGTAGAGAGCAAGCTTACCATCCAGCTTTTAATTGACGAAACAAATAGCTACTTAATCATCCAGCTAGAATTCATACTGGTAAATAAATATTTCTACGGATAGCCAACCAAAGAAGCAGACGAGCTATTTGATTTAAGTCATCACCGCCGCCCATGAAGAACAGCGACACAAGAAGCATAACCAATAAAGACAAGAAAAAAGAAACGTAGTATTGGCATTTAAGTTCTTAGCCAGAACACGAGTCATTTGGCACCTGACTCAAGGAAATAGGTGGTAGTTTCCCTGACGACTGTTTATGTGTTTATATACTCTATAATGGTGAATGATAGATTACCGATGTCTTTAGCAACATTATTCAGAATTCTCTGAAAAAGAGTTGGTACTCTATCGATTGGACACATGGTTGGCTGATCGATCGGACTGGATCTACCCATATATTTATCTAACAGTAATAAACAGAATCAAAACGATTATATTCTTATATATTATTTGAATTTGATTTTTTTTTATTTTTACAGCTAGTTGACAATAAAATCCTTATGCGATGTCTAAACATGTTTAGGCTAATAATACTTAGTTTACTTTTAGGTCAGTTCAGTTATAACCGCATGCTGGGGTACTCCGTTTTGGAACGCCGGCCCCGTCATCCGTCCGTATCTGGTGCTGATTATACAACGATCTTTACGACCTTTACCTTTAAGTTTCGGTGGCTTTCAAGAGGTGTCTTTACAAACGTTTGCAAATGTAAGTCTACGAGTTTTCGGAGTGATTTGAGTAACTTCAATCCATAACGACCCATTTTTTGGACTCCAAATTGGAGAAATCGAGTATACTCCACTCCACTCCACCTTGTTGTATGGATGGAAGGGTTTAATGGTCAAGCCAAGTTGGAAAGTTCTTTTGTAATCCTGCGTTAGGTGAAGATTTTTTATCAGTAACAACCCATAATATTCCTAACCGAATCCAGAGTTATTTAACATGAACAAAGGTAATCATTCGTATTGGTAATAAATTAACTATTACTTGCGCGGGTGAAAAGAAATATTGTCGGGAAAGTTAAAAGTATCTCAGAAGATTTCCTGGGAAATTGACTCCCATTCAAGATTTGAAAGAAGTATTGAGTTCGATTGATGTAGACGCTTTGTTATTTCTGTTGTTCCTATTACTGACGATGCCCGAGAGCCAAGAAAAAACAAGGAATCAAAATCCAGTGAAGAGTGTCAATCGCACATTTCTAAAGAAATTTATTCAAAAAATTTCAATTTCAATTAGAAATATAGAATTGTATACTGAACAATCCACACTATTTCTACTATTTTCCGATCTTCACATGAAAATGTGACTACTAGTAAGGGTCATTTAATAGGAGTAATTTTATTTTTTAATTTATTATAAGTTAATGCTTTACATTAACCCCACGTGATGGTAAGTGGTGAGGATGTTTAAGGCGGTGGACGCATTAACTTAGTAAAAGCCTATTTAATTTGTTAACCACTTAACGAAGAAAAATTCCGAGTCAATCCTGCCACACTATTATTATTAAATGTATAAACATTTTTATTATTTTCCAACGTCTTATAAAACAAATTTGTTTTTCAGAAAATGACATCAGCCTACTCCTGTTTCAACATGTTACGTCAAGCTTTCAAATAAATATATGTATTTACAATAACGTCAAATGTGGGAGCACTTGTTCAAATATATTTTTCAGTTATTCGCTTTAAAATGTAGGTATGCAAATTAGTAGTTACACATAGTTGATATCCCCAGTATAAATAAAGATATCATAAAATAAAACCGAGTTTTAATGTTCTACAATCTGTAACGAATTCTGAAAACTATTTAACTAAAATATACGAGTAAAAACTGGAGTTGAAGACTTGTCTTTAAATGTACTTAAATAGTACAAATGTATGTACCTAATGTACTTAAATGTTACTTAATAGTATTTTGATAGAATAATATTTTAAAAGTAACTAGAATGTGTACCTAATTATCTAAAACTTAATTTGTCAATCAACAATAGTTATTTGCAACTATCACCACAGTTTGTCAATTGGCTTATTAATAGAATCAAACCGGCAAGTTTCTCTTTCAACAAACATCTTTACAGATAATATGGTAAGTAAGTTACTTTGGCTTTTATCGTCACGAATTATTGAGCTGCTCTGGATTCACTTGAGTAAGTTGGTCATCAAATTCTTCAGCAATATCCACTGGTAGTATGGCCGATGCATCTTAATTTGATTATCAGGACAGTCCTACAATAGACCTGAAGTGGGAGACTCCAAGCGAAACTTGAACCAAGTCAATGGTACTGGAATTCGGTATTAAATTTACTTTCCCCTTATACTTGTTTAACAAACATCCTAAATGCCACACTCAAACAAATACCGCAATTTCCTTCCGTCTTCAAAGTAACATAGCTGAATTTATTCATTAATAAGGAATATACACATCTATAAGTATATATTATTTAAGACTTATTTATGTAACGTAACGGTGCTGAATACGTACATAAAATTGGAAAATTTTAATTTGGAATTTGATACCGATATAAATGCCAAGACGTATTTTATTGGAATTTTTGTTTGTCTGTATCATGCGGAATCTACTGTACAGTGACAATTACATTTTATGTTATTTTAACTCAGTCGATTCCTTTTCAGGTGAATAGTGTCAGTACAAAAATTGTATAACGCCCGAATAAAATAATTAACAATTCTTTCGGGAACAGATACTAAGTTATAGGCTTGAGGTTAAGTTATAGAAAAAATGGCTTACTTAACTATTTTGTAAACATACTCGTATTGTTAAACTGCATAGTGCTCAGGCAATAACTTAGTGAATGCCTATTCAATCTCCACTTAAAGATTATTTAATTTTATTGAAACAAAATGTGTCTAATAAATATAAACAAACAAGTTAAGTTACTTTTCTGTGTACTACTGTATATGATTTTATTTGGTGTACAAATTGGAATATTTGTATTTGTATCTGTATTTGTTATCAACGGAGATAAAAATACCAGGAAACTATTATAAATATTATTAGGTAAATGAATAGTAAAATTGAATGATGACTATGATCATTGTTTTAAAACGTTGGGTAATATTAATGAGGGCCGTCATCCAACCCTCACCCTACATCCCACGAACTCATTGACCCGTCCTCGTATATCAGAGGTCTTAAATTTTTATCACCATCGAAAATGTAACTAGAGGACACCGTACATTTTTATTAATTAAACTTGTTTTCGACAATAAAGTTTCAATTTAAAAATAAAATTTCTATTGAGACTAAAAGCAGTTATTAAAATAACCTATATATTACTAGATATACTAAATAAGAAGGATTATTTATCATTATTGATTCATCAAGGCTGAGCTATTAATTCTAAAACGAGTTTTGGACAGAAGGTTAATTATATAGCACGGGTAAGCAATACGAAAGCATTTTTTGAAATTCAATCTAAAGAGTGTAAATTTGGGATTGAAAGTTTGCAGGACGAAGGTAAAAAAACATCATTTTTACTGAAAATGGCGCCGGTGTTCAACGCTCGAAAATTAATTCATCTTGTTATGCCAACGGTGACTTTTAGTGACACATTTTCAATTAGATTACTTTAGATCTTACGTTACTTATTTCCTATGTAAAAGCAACACGTATGTAAATACATTACGTGCACGTTAAATTAAAAGTTATACTATCATCCTCTAGATTATGTCATTCATCAAATTACTTACTTATTACCTACTCGTATTTCAGCTGAGAAAGTGCGTGAGAGCTAAGGGTAGAGTAGAAAGAGTAAGTTAACACGCATTATTAAAATAATTCGAAAACTATTCGCCAGATGTCGCTCAAATTTATACACAATTAATAAGCATAAGCTTTCGAATAAAAAACAATCGTCCAGATCAATACACCCAGTAAAAAGTTATGAATTACCTAACACATAAATACAGTTGAATTAAGAACCTTCGTTGTATAAAGTCGTTTTAAAATAAAAAGCGTTGAAGGGTGCTATTTAAAAAAATATTCCAATTCCAATAAATAGCATAGATCCAATATAAATATTATTATGATGTATACTTAATAAGTCATATAATAAAGTTCAACACCAAAGCGTAATATCGAACAACACGTAAATTTATCACGGTCGGGCGGACACTGAAAATAGACTAGGAAGAAAGAGGCGAGCTTTATCCAATAATAATTCTCACTTGAATCGCTCTATTTGCTCGCCGTCGCAAGATCTGATATTGAATATGGATAAAGTGAATTATACTCAGAGTGGCGGGCTCTGTCGACTCGCAGAGTTTTAGATAAGAGGATTACCTACAAGTTATAATTGGTTCTCCCTATTCCAGTGAATAAGAGAGAAACTTGGTGTTTCTATAAGTACCTCTCCAATTTTTAGATAAAGATCGCAATTTCTTCCTTTCACATGAATTATTAAGTTTAAAATTTTACGATGCGACTGTTATTCATATATTTTCCGTAAATTTGTCGACTGAATTGTGCCATCGAATGCCTTCATTACTCACTTTTTGTTTACATTCTTAGATTACGAGGTTTTAATATCCGAAACTTGTTTTATCTTTGTAAACAAGATTTAAATAATTAAAAGTAATTTTCAACTAAAAACTTATTTAATTAATATTTTTTAATTTACAAAATGACTTAAGCGTTTACTTTGTCCTTTGTTTAATATTTAACGACGATATCATAAAGTAGGTCAAGGTTAGAATTAGTTTTAGAAAAGTTTGGAGTATCTTGGCCTTCAAACCATTAATATCTAGCTGGGCATGGATCTCTCATCACTGAGGAGATCTTGAACATACTCCACCACACTGCTCCAACGCGAATTGGTGGAGGGCTTAGTGGCCCACCCAAATGTCGGAGGATTTTATTCCACCCGAAGGTCTCCAACTTTTCTTGACGACTGCTATTTGCGATAACAACCGGGGCCGACGGCTTAACGTGCCCTCGGAAGTACGGAAATACTCAAGGATTTTTTCCACTAACGGTGAAGGTACCGACCGCAGTTGCTTAACTTTGTCGATCACTTAGGATCGACGCGAGCCGCCGGGCTATGAGCACTTCACGCGAGCCGCCGAGCTATGAGCACTTCACTTCACAATAATAGATGGGCACTTGACAATTTAAATTTTTATATCTTCATGTCCCCAAACCTATGACATAAACAAGCATTTGATAATATGAATACAATAATTATTGAAAAATATTTCAAGTCAAATCAAATCAAATCAAAATATTTATTTGCAGGATAAGGTACACATAAGATTACAGTTACAGTTACAGATCTCTT
>DWJN01002310.1:0-15551 GCA_018248895.1 Carystus phorcus | reverse complement strand
TAATCGTCATTATATGATATGAAATATCATTAGAAATAAATTACATTATGAATTTAAAACTTTATTAGGGCCAAATAGATTTAATGGATCTACTTTTATTTTTATTTCCTTGTTTTCTTTTGTGTTATTTAATAATTTTTTAGGACTTTTTCCTTACATTTTTACTAGTACTAGACATTTAAATATTTCACTTTCAATTTCTTTATCTATATGATTAAGATTTATATTTTATGGATGAATTAATAACTCCCAACATATATTTATTCACATAATTCCCCAAGGAACCCCTAGAATTTTAATGCCATTTATAGTTTTAATTGAAACAATTAGAAATATTATCCGCCCAGGAACATTAGCTGTTCGATTAACAGCTAATATAATTGCAGGTCATCTTTTATTAACTCTTTTAAGAAGAACAGGAATTAATATACCTAATTATCTTATTATTTTTTTAATTTTTATCCAAATTCTTTTATTAACTCTTGAATTAGCTGTAGCAGTTATTCAATCTTATGTTATTGCTATTTTAAGAACTTTATATTCTAGAGAAGTAAACTAATGTCTAACCATAATCATCCATATCATTTAGTAGATTATAGCCCTTGACCTTTAACTGGAGCTATCGGAACTATAACTTTAGTAACAGGGATAGTCAAATGATTTCACAATTTTAATTTAAATTTATTAATTTTAGGATATTTAATTGTTATCTTAACTATATTTCAATGATGACGAGATATTTGTCGAGAAAGAACCTTCCAAGGTAAACATACAACTTTTGTTTTAAAAGGATTACGATGAGGTATAATTCTATTTATTGTTTCTGAAATTTTTTTCTTTGTTTCCTTTTTTTGAGCTTTTTTTCATAGAAGTCTTTCCCCTAATATTGAAATTGGATCTTCATGACCCCCCTCTAATATTACCCCCTTTAATCCTTTTCAAATTCCCCTTTTAAATACTATTATCTTAATTACATCAGGAGTTACTGTTACTTGAGCTCATCATGCATTAATAGAAAATAATTTTTCACAAACTAAACAAAGATTATTAATCACTATTCTTTTAGGAATTTATTTTACTATTCTCCAAGCTTACGAATATTATGAAGCTCCATTTTCAATTGCAGATAGAATTTATGGGTCAACATTCTTTATAGCAACTGGATTTCATGGAATTCATGTAATTATCGGAACTTTATTTTTATTTACATGTTTTATTCGTCATTTATACAATCATTTTTCTAATAATCATCATTTTGGTTTCGAAGCTGCAGCATGATATTGACATTTTGTTGATGTAGTATGATTATTTTTATATATTTCCATTTATTGATGAGGTAATTAATTATTTATATAATATATTTAGTATATTTGACTTCCAATCAAAAAGTTTAATTATTTTAATATAAATAATTTTATTATTAATAATATTATCTTTTATTTTTATTTTTATTTCAAATTTATTAATAATTATTTCTTTAATTTTATCAAAAAAATCTTTAAAAAGTCGAGAAAAATGTTCCCCATTTGAATGTGGATTTGACCCAAAATCCTCTGCACGTAATCCTTTTTCCTTACATTTTTTTTTAATTACAGTTATTTTTTTAATTTTTGATGTAGAAATTGCTTTAATTTTCCCCATAATTAAAACTTTTAGAATAACTAATATTTTAATTTGAATAAAAACTAGATTTTTTTTTATTACTATACTACTAATTGGACTTTATCATGAATGAAACCAAAATATATTAAATTGAACTAATTAATTTATTTTTTATTAAAGGATTATAGTTTAAATAAAACATTTGATTTGCACTCAAAAAATATTAAATTATTTAATTTATCTTATTAAAATAAGAAGCAATAAATATGCATTTAATTTCGACTTAAAAGAATGAGTTAATAATACTCCTTATTTACTTTACTTACTTACTTAATTGAAACCAAAATAGAGGTATATCACTGTTAATGATAAAAATGAATTTTTATTCCAATTAAATTGAAATATATTTTTAAGCTGCTAACTTAATACTTAGTGATTCATTTCATTAATATTTCTTCCTTTTTTCTTTTTTATTTTATTCATCTTTCTATTTATATAGTTTATATAAAACATTACATTTTCATTGTAAAAATAAAATAAATATTTTTATAAATATATTTAAAGATTTATCAATCACCTTAATATCTTCAATATTAAACTCTTCTTTTTAAGCTATTTAAATAATTAATTTATAATAATTAATATAAAGAATATAATTATTATTCATAAAATAAATCTATATAAATAAATTTTTAAATTATTCATTAATAAAAATATAGAAAAAACAGAATAATTTTTTATAATATTAAATATCCCCTGACCTCTATATAACTCACTTCAACCTATATCAATATTTTTAATTATTTTTTGTCCTATATTTAAAAAATAATAATTTAAACCATAAGTAGATAAATTAGGTATAAATCATATTAAACAAAAAAATAAACTTAACTTATAACTTTTTATAAACTTATTAATTGAGCTAATATCTATATTTCTAACTAAATACCCTATAACAAAACCTAATATAACTACATAAATAACTATTATTTTTAAATTAAAAGGTAAATAAATTATATAAGGGTAAAAAAAAATTAATCATCTTAAAAATCTTCCAGTAATTACACTTATAGTCAATAAAATAAATATTCTTTTTAATATAGTATAATCTTCATCATATAAATTATAAATTCTTAATAAATTATAATCATTAATTATTAAATATATTAATAAACGAATAGTATAAAATATAGTTAAACCTGTTGAAACATAATAAATATAAAAAACTAATATATTTAAATTTCTTATTGAAACTATTTCTAAAATTAAATCCTTTGAATAAAATCCAGCTAAAAAAGGAATCCCACATAAAGCTAAATTAGAAATATTTAAACATAAAGAAGTTAAAGGAATATATAAACTTAAACCCCCTATTATTCGAATATCTTGATTATCATTTATTATATGAATAATTACCCCAGCACATATAAATAATAAAGCTTTAAATATGGCATGTGTTAATAAATGAAAAAAAGCTAAATCAGCTATTCCCATTCTTAAAATTCTTATTATTAACCCCAATTGTCTTAAAGTAGATAAAGCAATAATTTTTTTCAAATCATATTCATAATTTGCAGAAATTCCAGCTATAAATATTGTAAGACCAGATAAAAGTAATAAAATTTTTAAAAATAATATATCAACTAATAATATATTAAAACGAATTAATAAATAAACACCAGCAGTTACTAAAGTAGAAGAATGAACTAAAGCTGAAACTGGAGTTGGGGCAGCTATCGCCGCAGGTAATCAAGAACTAAAAGGAATTTGAGCACTTTTTGTTATTCCAGCAATAATAATTATTAATCCAACTATTATTATTTCATAATCATTAGATATAAAATTTAAATAAAAAATATAATTTCATCTCCCATAATTTATTATTCATGAAATTACTATTAAAATAAAAACATCCCCAATTCGATTAGATAATGCTGTTAATATCCCAGCATTAAAAGATTTTCAATTTTGGTAATAAATAACTAAACAATAAGAAACTAATCCTAAACCATCTCAACCTAATAAAATTCTGATAATATTAGGTCTAATAATTAATAAAATTATAGATATAATAAATATAAGAACTAAAATAATAAATCGATTTAAATTTAATTCTGAATGTATATATCTTTTTCTATAATAAATTACAGAAGAAGAAATCAAACAAACAAATATAATAAATATTAAAGAAATTCAATCTAATAAAATTGATATTACAATATTTATAGAATTAAATGAAATTAACTCTCACTCTATAAAAATAACTATATTATTTATAATAAAATAAATTATTATTATAAAATTTAAAAAACTAAATATTATTAAAAAATAAAATCTAATAAAACAAATACAAAAATTTTTTTTTATAATTTAAAATGAATTTCTATCATATTTTTGACTCCACAAATCAATATTTTAATTAAATTATTTAAATAAAATCAAATTATAAAATAATCAACCTTTAAAATTAATATATTTAAAGGTAATCAATGTAATAGCAATAATAAAAATTCTCGACTTACACCTATTCTAAATCTATATATTCCTATATTATAAGACCCATGTTGAGTAAAAGAATATAAATATAATCTATAACAAGCTCTAAAAAAAGTAATTATTATCAATATAAATATAGTTAATCAAGATCATCTTAATATTCTATTAATTAATCTAATCTCCCCTATTAAATTTAATGAAGGAGGGGCAGCTATCGAAGAAGATAATAATAGAAATCACCATAATGATATAGAAGGTATAAAATTTAATATTCCTTTTCTTATTATTATTCTTCGTGTTTGTAAACGTTCATAACTAATATTAGCTAAACAAAATAATCCAGAAGAACATAAACCATGCCCAATTATTAAAACATAAGAACCTATGAACCCTCAATAATTTAAAGTTATAACCCCTCCAATTACTATTCCTATATGTGCTACAGATGAATAAGCAATTAAAGATTTAATATCAACTTGACTTAAACATTTTAATCTAATATAAAAACTACCTACTAATCTAATAATAATTCATAAAATATTTAATTTTAAAGAAATTTTTTGCAAAATAATTATTACTCGTAATAATCCATAACCCCCTAATTTTAATATAATTCCAGCTAAAATTATAGACCCTGAAACAGAAGCTTCTACATGTGCCTTAGGAAGTCATAAATGAACAAAATATATTGGTATTTTAACCAAAAAAGCCATAACTATAGAAAAATATAAAATAAATAAATTTAAATCATAAAATTTTAAAAAATATATTATTATTCTATCTATTTCCCTAAAAATATAAAAAATTCCCAATAATAAAGGTAAAGATATAAATAAAGTATAAAATAATAAATATATTCCTGCTTGTAAACGTTCAGGTTGATACCCTCAACCTATAATTAATATTAAAGTAGGAATTAATCTACCTTCAAAAAATAAATAAAATATAAATAAATTTATTGTTGAAAAAGTTATATATAATATAATTAATAAAAAAATAATATTTAAAACAAAAAAATTACAATAAAAATTATATTTATACAACTTTTCTCTCGCCATTAATATTAAAGAACAAATTCAAATTCTTAATAAAATTAATCCAAAAGATATTATATCACACCCTATTATATATCTTAAATTACAATAATTTATAATATATATTGTTAAATTAGAAAATAAAAAAAATAATATAAATATTCTTATTTGAACCATTCAATATATATATATATTAAAACATAAAGGAATTATAAAAATTATTATAAAAAAAAATTTTATCATTCTATAACAAATTAAATCTTTGAAAATAATCATTACCATAAGTTCGAATTATAGATACTAAAATAGAAATTCCTAAAGCCCCTTCACATACTGAAAAAACTAAAAAAACTATTAATATATATATATCAAATTCAATAAAACTTAAATAAATAGATATTAATATATAAATTCTTAAAACAATAAATTCTAATCTTAACAATATAATTAATAAATGTTTATGCTTAGAAACAAAAATTATATTACCAATAAAAAATATAAAAAAAATTAAATTTATCATTAATAGTTTTTATAGTTTAAAATAAAACATTGGTCTTGTAAATCAAAAATAAGATTTTTCTTTGTAAACTTCAAAGAAAAAGAAATCTCTTTATCTATAATCTCCAAAATTATTATTTTTATTAAAATATTCTTTGAAATAAAATTTTTAACTATAAATATAATTTTTATTTCTTTTATTATAATTTTTTTAAATCATCCTCTTTCCCTAGGATTAATAATTTTAATCCAAACTTTTCTAGTTTGTATTATTTCAGGAATAATTATTTATACCTATTGATTTTCCTATATTTTATTTCTAACTTTTTTAGGAGGATTATTAGTTTTATTTATTTATGTTTCAAGAATTGCATCCAATGAATTATTTTCATTTTCTGTAAAAAATTTTTTAATTTTATTTATTTTATTTATTATTATTTTTATTAGAATTTTAAACATTAATAATTTAAAATGATTAAATTTATTTAATAATCAAGAATTAAGTAATACATTTAATTATTTTTTATTTTTTAATAATGAAAATAATATTAATTTATCAAAATTATATAATAAACAAAATTATATATTAATATTTATATTAATTATTTATTTATTTATTACTTTAGTAGCCGTAGTAAAAATTACAAATATTTTCTATGGACCTCTACGATCATTCAATTAATTAAATCAATTCTACTAATGATAAATAAATTTAAACCATTACGAAAAACTCACCCAATTATTAAAATTCTTAATAATTC
Source organism: Carystus phorcus (assembly GCA_018248895.1). NCBI lineage: Eukaryota > Metazoa > Arthropoda > Insecta > Lepidoptera > Hesperiidae > Carystus > Carystus phorcus. The sequence goes on along the minus strand of DWJN01002310.1, from coordinate 9,160 downwards.
ACTAGTTGATCTACCAACTCCTTCAAATATCTCAAGATTTTGAAATTTTGGTTCTTTACTTGCTTTATGCTTAATAACTCAAATTATTACAGGATTATTTCTATCAATATATTATACAGCCAATATCGAATTAGCATTTTATAGTGTAAATTATATTTGTCGAAATGTAAATTATGGATGATTAATTCGAACTCTTCATGCTAATGGAGCTTCTTTTTTTTTTATCTGTATTTATTTACATATTGGACGAAGAATTTATTATGAATCATTTAATTTTTTATATACATGAATAGTAGGAATTATTATTTTATTTATTTTAATAGCTACAGCATTCATAGGATATGTTTTACCTTGAGGACAAATATCATTTTGAGGAGCTACTGTCATTACTAATTTATTATCAGCTATCCCTTATTTAGGAACAATTTTAGTTCAATGAATTTGAGGGGGATTTGCTGTAGATAATGCAACATTAACTCGATTTTACTCATTCCATTTTTTATTTCCTTTTATTATTATAGCTTTATCATTAATTCACTTAATTTTTTTACACCAAACAGGATCAAATAATCCATTAGGTATTAATAGAAACTTAGATAAAATTCCTTTCCATCCATTCTTTACTTTCAAAGATTTAATTGGAGTTATTATTTTATTATTTTACTTATTAATATTAACATTATTAAATCCATATATATTAGGAGATCCAGATAATTTCATTCCAGCTAATCCTTTAGTAACCCCTATCCATATTCAACCAGAATGATATTTTTTATTTGCTTATGCTATTTTACGATCAATTCCTAATAAATTAGGAGGAGTAATTGCTTTAGTAATATCTATTCTAATTTTAATTATTCTTCCATTTACATTTAATAAAAAAATTCAAGGAATACAATTTTATCCTTTAAATCAAATTTTATTTTGAATTATAGTTTCAACAGTATTATTATTAACTTGAATTGGAGCTCGACCAGTAGAAGATCCTTTTATTATTACAGGACAAATTTTAACAATTATTTATTTTTCTTATTATATTATTAATCCAATTATTAATAAAATATGAGATAAATTAATTTTTAATTTATAAATTAATGAGCTTGTAATTAAGCATTTGTTTTGAAAACATATTAAAGAATACTTATTCTATTAATTTAATACTAAAAATATATTATTTAAATTAAAAAAATTTTTAGCCCTAAAAATAATAATAAATAATTTAAAGAAACAGGTAAATAAATTTTTCAAGATAAATATATTAATTTATCATAACGATAACGAGGTAAAGTACCACGAACTCAAATAAAAACTAAAGAAACAAAAACTATCTTTAAATAAAAAAAAAATCTTAAATCATAACCTCCTAAATATAATAATCTAAATATTAAACTTATAAATAAAATTCTTGAATACTCAGCTAAAAAAATTAGAGCAAACCCTCCTCTTCTATATTCAATATTAAATCCAGATACTAATTCTCTCTCACCTTCAGCAAAATCAAAAGGAGTTCGATTAGTTTCTGCTAATCTAGAAGATAATCAACATAATCTTAAAGGAAATATTAAAAAAATAAATCAAATTATATATTGATAATTACTAAATTTAATTAAATTAAAATCTATAATTATTACTACACAAGACATTAAAATTAGTCTTAAACTAACTTCATAAGAAATAGTTTGAGCTACTGCACGTATACCCCCTAATAATGAATAATTTGAATTTGAAGATCAACCTGAAATTATAACAGTATAAACCCCTAAACTTAAAATACAAAAAAAAAATAAAATTCCTAAACTAAAACCAATTAAATTAAAATAATAAGGTATTAAAATTCAAACTATTAAAGATAAAATAAATCTAACAATAGGACAAAAATAATAAGTAATATAATTAGCATTTAATAAGTAAGTTTGCTCCTTTCTAAATAATTTAATAGCATCACAAAAAGGCTGTAATAACCCTATATAACCCATTTTATTAGGACCTTTACGAATCTGAATATAACCCAAAATTTTTCGTTCTATCAAAGTTAAAAAAGCAACCCCAATTATTACCCCAATAATTAAAATAATAACTCCAATTAAAATATTATAGTAATCATTTATTAATATTACTATATATATATTAAATTAATATATATTCATGACTTCTAAAATCATTACATTTTATCTGCCAAAATAGTCATATATATATATATATATATATATATATGTTATTATTTAAAATTAATAAAATTCTTTAAATTAAAATTATTTTAAATATTTAATCCTTTCGTACTAAAATATTTTAAATTTCTAAAGATAGAAACCAACCTGGCTCACACCGGTTTGAACTCAGATCATGTAAGATTTTAATGATCGAACAGATCAAAATTTTAAACTTCTGCATTTAAATTTTATCTTAATCCAACATCGAGGTCGCAAACTTTTTTTATTATACGGACTAAAAAAAAAAATTACGCTGTTATCCCTAAGGTAATTTTTTCTTATAATCATAAATTATGGATCAAAAAATCATTAATTAATGTTAAATTTTTAAAAAAAGTTAATTTTATTTTTTTATCACCCCAATAAAATAATTAAATTATTTATTTAATAAATTATATATATATATATATATAAATAATTAAATTATAAAACTCTATAGGGTCTTCTCGTCTTTTAAAAAAATTTTAGCTTTTTTACTAAAAAATTAAATTCTAATTATAAAAAAGAGACAGTTAATATTTCATCAAATCTTTCATTCAAGTCTTCAATTAAAAGACTATTTATTATGCTACCTTTGTACAGTCAATATACTGCAGCCCTTTAATATTAAATCAGTGGGCAGATTCAACCTTAAATTAATTTCAAAAAGACATGTTTTTGATAAACAGGTGAATATTATAATTTGCCGAATTCCTTTAATTTAATTTTATAAATATTATTTAATTTATTTTATTTTATTTTATACTAATTTTATCATTATATCTAATTTTAATTTATTAAAAATTATTTTTTTATAAAAAATTAAATTTTAATTAAAAATTTTATATTAAATAAAAATTTTTATAAAAAAATATAATTTATAAACAATATAAATTTTAAAAATTTTAATTTATTTTACATATATTCATTATAAAAATTTAATTTAAAGATTATCCCCTAAAATATTAAATTTTATTTTATTTAAATAAATTAATTTATTTAAATAAAATAAAATTCTAAATTAAATTTATTTCTAAAAAAATTAGATATATTTAAAAACGATTAACATTTCATTTCAAATTAATTATTTTAAATATTTATGTAACAATAAAATTTATAATTAATTAACTCTTTTAAATTCGAAAAATTTTCCCCCAAAAATTTTTATTAATAAACTCTGATACACAAGATACAAAAAATAAAATTAACTTTTTTTATGATTTATTTTTAATTTATTTCAATATTCTTTCTCAATACTACTCCCCTATAAATATAAAAATTTTTTCTTTATAATACTTTAACCCCCATTAAAATATTTAAATAAAAATTATTTTTATTATTTTTAATTATTTAAATTTACCCCAATCAAATTAATTAATTTAATAATTTCTTTTCAATGTAAATGAAATACTTCAAATAAGCTATAATTTGTCTTTCTAGAAACACTTTCCAGTACCTCTACTTTGTTACGACTTATTCCAACTTTTAAATGAAAGCGACGGGCAATATGTACATATTTTAATTTTTAATCATTTTATTAAACTAAATAAAATTACATTTAAATCCACCTTAAATTATTTATTTCAAAATAATATCCATTTAAATAAATTTATTGTAATCCATATTATTCTTAATTATAATCTGCATCTTGATCTGAATTAATTTTTATTAATAATTCTTAAATATTAATTTTATTAAAAAATATTTTTATAACAACGATATACAAAATAATAAATTAAGTAAATTTATTCGTGGATTATCAATTATTAAACAGATTCCTCTAAATGAACTAAAATACCGCCAAATTATTTAAGTTTCAATAATATAATATTTACTATTTTAGTATTTAAATTTAATTTTATAATAATAGGGTATCTAATCCTAGTTTAATTTATAAATTTATTAAATCATATATTAAAAATAAATTTTAATTAAATTAAAATTTCACTTAATAATTTAAAATTTAAATTAAAAATTTTTATATTTATTATAACTGAAAAAATTTATATTAATTTTTGTATAACCGCAACTGCTGGCACAAAATTTGTTATTAATTTTAATATTACTTAATCATAATTTCTTAAATTTTTAATATTAATTACTACAAATTAAATTATTATTATTAAAATAATAAAAAATTAACACTAAAATTTATATGTAAAATAAATTAAAAATAAATCATAAAAATCATAAAATTTTATCTATTCTAATTTTTTTTTACATAGATTTTTTTTTTTTTTTTTTTTTTAAAAAATATTTTTTTTTAGTTTTCTTGTATAATAATTTATTTTTTCTAATATTCAATGTAAATAATAATGTAAGCCTTAAGTTTTTATAATTAATTATTAAAAGAAAAAGAATTAAAATTAATAATTTTAATTTAAAAAAAATTAATATATAATTAAATTTATAATTATATAATTATTTAATATTTATTATAAATATATATATATATATAAATATTTTAATATATTAATATTAATAATATATTAATATATATATATATAATTAATATCCTTACAATTAATTTTAAATTAATAATTTTAAATTACAAGAATATTTATATTATTATTTTTATTTACATAAATAAATATTAAATTTATATTATAATAAAAAAATAATTTAAAAATTTTTTAAACCGTTTCTAATATTTTTTATTTAAATATATTTAAAATAAGCTAAGTTTAAGCTTTTGGGTTCATACCCCAAATATATAGGAAATCCCTTTTTTTAAAATTAATAAAGTGCCTGATAAAAAGGATTATTCTGATAGAATAAATAATGTAATATATTACCTTTATTATATTTTATAGAATTAAACTATATCTAATAATATCAAAAATTATTGTGCTTCTTACACTAAAATATATATATATATATATATATATATATAACCATAAAAATAATTTAATTAAATAAAAATAATTAAATTTTTAATTTAATTTTATTAAATTATTTTTAATTAATTTTATTTTAAATTCTAATAAAATATTTTTTTTATTTATTTTGATTTTTAGAACTCTTATTTCAATTTCTTCAAATTCTTGAATAGGATGCTGAATTGGTTTAGAAATTAATTTATTAAGATTTATCCCCTTAATTTCAAATACAAATAATCTTTTAGCCTCTGAAACTTCCTTAAAATATTTTCTTACTCAATCAATTGCTTCAATTAATTTTTTATTTGCAATTTTATTAAAATTAATTCTTATAAAAAATTTTGAAATAAATTTTCTACTTTCAATTTTAATTAACTCCTCAATAATAATAAAAATAGGATCCGCCCCCTTCCATTTTTGATTCCCCAATATTATTGAAGGTTTATCATGATTAAATTGTTTTATTCTTATATCTTGACAAAAAATTACCCCCATAATTTTATTATCTTATTATTTAAATAAAAATTATTTAATATTTATTATAATTATAAATTCTATTATTGGAGCTATCGGAGGAATTAATCAAACTTCTTTACGTAAAATTTTATCATTTTCATCTATCAATAATTTAGGTTGAATAATATCTGCAATTTTAATTAGAGAAAATTTATGAATAATATATTTTTTTACATATTCATTTTTCATTAGAATTTTATGTATTATATTTTTTTTAATAAATGTTTATTTTATTAATCAATTGTTTATTTTTAATTTTAATTATCTTATAAAATTTTTAATTTTTATAAATTTTATATCTTTAGGGGGATTACCTCCTTTTTTAGGATTTTTTCCTAAATGAATTATTATTAATTTTTTAATTTCAAAAAATTTTTATATTATTTCTTTTATTTTCATTATAATAAGATTAATTACTTTATTTTTTTATATTCGTATTACTTTTTCATGCATTTTATTTAATTATACAAAATTAAAATGATTTAAAATAATAATTAAAAATTCAATTTATAAATTTATTATATTTTTTAGTTTAATTTCTACTTTAGGAATAATTTTTAGAACCTTATTTTTTATTTAAGGTTTTAAGTTAAATAAACTAATAGTCTTCAAAATTATATATAAAGATATCTTTCTTTAAGCCTTAATACTTTATTATAATATTCCTTAAAATTTGCAATTTTATATCATGAAATGAATATAAGGCTTAAATTAATTAATTAATTTAATAAAAGAGATTAAATTTCTCATTAATAAATTTACAATTTATCGCTTATTCTTCAGCCATTTTATTTTTTATGAAAGCGAAAATGACTTTATTCAACTAATCATAAAGATATTGGAACTTTATATTTTATTTTTGGAATTTGAGCAGGAATATTAGGAACTTCCTTAAGTTTATTAATTCGAACAGAATTAGGAGCCCCCGGTTCTTTAATTGGAGATGATCAAATTTATAATACAATTGTTACAGCTCATGCTTTTATTATAATTTTTTTTATAGTTATACCTATTATAATTGGAGGATTTGGAAATTGATTAGTCCCCCTTATATTAGGAGCCCCAGATATAGCTTTCCCCCGAATAAATAATATAAGATTTTGAATATTACCCCCCTCTTTAACTTTACTAATTTCAAGAAGAATCGTAGAAAATGGAGCAGGAACAGGATGAACAGTTTATCCCCCACTTTCATCAAATATTGCCCATCAAGGATCTTCTGTTGATTTAGCAATTTTTTCCCTTCATTTAGCTGGAATTTCCTCAATTTTAGGAGCTATTAATTTTATTACTACAATTATTAATATACGAATTAGTAATTTATCATTTGATCAAATACCCTTATTTGTTTGATCTGTAGGAATTACTGCCCTATTATTACTTTTATCTTTACCAGTATTAGCCGGAGCTATTACTATACTTTTAACAGATCGAAATTTAAATACTTCATTTTTTGACCCAGCAGGGGGAGGAGACCCTATCCTATACCAACATTTATTTTGATTTTTCGGACATCCTGAAGTTTATATTCTTATTCTACCTGGATTTGGAATAATTTCTCATATTATTTCTCAAGAAAGAGGAAAAAAAGAAACATTTGGATCTTTAGGAATAATTTATGCCATATTAGCTATTGGATTACTAGGATTTATTGTTTGAGCTCATCATATATTTACTGTTGGAATAGATATTGATACTCGAGCTTATTTTACTTCAGCTACTATAATTATTGCAGTACCAACAGGAATTAAAATTTTTAGATGATTAGCTACTCTTCATGGAACTCAAATTAATTATAGAGCCTCAATATTATGAAGATTAGGATTTGTATTTTTATTTACAGTAGGAGGATTAACAGGAGTAATTTTAGCTAATTCCTCCATTGATATTACTCTTCATGATTCTTATTATGTAGTAGCTCATTTCCATTATGTTTTATCTATAGGAGCTGTTTTTGCTATTTTCGCCGGATTTATTCACTGATATCCTTTATTTACAGGACTAACTTTAAACCCATATTTACTAAAAATTCAATTTATTTCTATATTTTTAGGAGTTAATTTAACATTTTTTCCTCAACATTTTTTAGGATTAGCTGGTATGCCTCGACGATACTCTGATTACCCAGATAGATATCTTTCATGAAATATTATCTCATCTTTTGGATCATACATTTCTTTATTATCAATAATAATAATAATAATAATTATTTGAGAATCATTTATTAACCAACGAATAACTTTATTTTCATTAAATATAGCATCTTCTATTGAATGATTACAAAATTTACCTCCTGCCGAACATTCTTATAATGAATTACCTATTTTAAGTAACTTCTAATATGGCAGATTATATGTAATGGATTTAAACCCCATTTATAAAGGATTATCCTTTTTTTAGAAATGGCAACATGATCAAATCTTAATCTTCAAAATAGAGCTTCACCTTTAATAGAACAAATTATTTTCTTCCATGATCATACTTTAATTATCTTAATTATAATTACTATTTTAGTTAGTTACATAATAATAAGATTATTTTTTAATAAATATATTAATCGATTTTTATTAGAACAACAAATAATTGAATTAATTTGAACTATTTTACCTGCTATTACTTTAATTTTTATTGCTCTTCCTTCTCTTCGATTACTCTACCTTTTAGATGAACTAAATAATCCCCTTATTACTTTAAAATCTATTGGACATCAATGATATTGAAGCTATGAATACTCAGATTTTTCAAATATTGAATTTGACTCTTATATAATCCAATCAAGTGATAATATTAATAATTTTCGATTATTAGACGTAGATAATCGAGTAATTATCCCAATAAATAATCAAATTCGTATTTTAGTTACAGCAACTGATGTTATTCATTCTTGAACCATTCCTTCATTAGGTGTTAAAGTCGATGCAAATCCAGGTCGATTAAATCAAACTAACTTTTTTATTAATCGACCAGGAATTTTCTATGGACAATGTTCTGAAATTTGTGGAGCAAATCATAGTTTTATACCAATTGTAATTGAAAGAATTTCAATTAAAAATTTTATTAATTGAATTAATAATTATTCTTCATTAGATGACTGAAAGTAAGTACTGGTCTCTTAAACCATTTTATAGTAAATTAACATTTACTTCTAATGAAATAAATGAAGAATTAGTTAAAATATAACATAAATATGTCAAATTTAAATTATTAATTTCTTAATATTCTTTTATTCCACAAATAATACCTATTAATTGAATTTTATTTTTTATTTTATTTATTATTATTTTTATTATTTTTAATATTTTAAATTTTTATATTTTTAATATAAAAAAAATTAAATTTATTAAAAATAATTCTAGTAAAAAAAATAATTTATATTGAAAATGATAACTAATTTATTTTCAATTTTTGATCCTTCTACTAATTTATTTAATATCTCATTTAATTGATTAAGAACTTTACTAGGATTAATATTTATCCCTTATTCATTTTGATTAATTCCTAATCGTCATTATATGATATGAAATATCATTAGAAATAAATTACATTATGAATTTAAAACTTTATTAGGGCCAAATA
>DWJN01002309.1:0-15552 GCA_018248895.1 Carystus phorcus | reverse complement strand
TACTCAAAAATCATGTATTACAATATTGTTCCCCTCTAAAAGATCTAAATAAAAGTCCGGGATAGCATATGTCTAGCTTTTAAGGTTAACCCACTATAACAAGTTTTATGGTTATAAAAATAGTTGTTAAATAATATTTTATATGGCAAAACAAAGTTTCCTGGTTCATCTAGTTATATACATGTTGGTAATGTATGTTGATTTGAGTTTGAGTTTGAATTTGATAACTTGAAAACGATAGATTTCCGTGAGGTAACGCTTAACACTATTAAACTGTAATAAAATGGCTGTCCTCTCAGCTCTTTAAAAGAAAACTATGTAAACGCAAACAGTGTTGGCACTTTAGTAGATAGACCCTTAATCTTAAAGACAAAATTACTTTTTGATTGACATGCTAATATCGTCTCAAACTGACGCATCTGGATTCTTTGGGGAAATTAAGTCCCGAAAAATCACAATCTCGAAAGTTATTTAAGGCTGGATAACGTCGCTGTTAAAATTCACACCCTCACAGTACTTTGTATAGTAAATAATGAAACCTGGACACAAAGCGCCGTTTTAACAATGTAAATAGATCTTGTGCATAAAGAACGCTGAAACAATGTAATGTGGCTTCATGAATTTCGTTTAACAGAAAATGTTCATTAGAGGAAGCCTCAATAGACTTTTGTATATATTTAGGGACCACGATATAAAGGAAGAATACGTTTTCGCATGAAAGGCTTTTCACTCCTTTGAAACAGATGAGTAATTAAGCGCAAAATGTGTATGCGTGCTAGTATTTGGTTATGATAGGCATACATATGGCCATATTCGGGGCCTATACATATCAAAATCCCATTTTAAACGTCCAACGAGAGTTAGAGAGAGAAGCCAACCTCCTGCTTGGTGACAGAACTATGCCAAACGACTTTCTACATGTGAAATTTAACTAATAAGTTATTGATCAGTTCATAGATTTTACGATAATAATTCTAAAATAAAAATAGGCTTAGTTATTCCTTATCACATCAACTACCTGCCATTGAAAGTCCCGTCAAAATTAGTCCAGCCGTTCTAATCATTAGCCGGAACAAATCGATACTCCAAGTTTATTTATTGGTAAAGATATAAAAGTTTAGATATTCAGTTCAGGGACATTCCTGACCTTTCTTTTTAACGTTAGTTTACCAGCGTATTTTCTAATCCCGTCTAGGAGTTCGTTCCAAAATGGGCCGCCTGAATAGAGAAGAAATTATCTTAATATAAAACCGCCTAAAATAAAACCATCACGTCTAAGTGAAGTAAGTTAAACATTTACAAATTCAAATTCTCAAATATTTGTATTCTATACACGATTTGAAAATATTAGCGAGAATTTTCAAAGCAAGACCTTAAATCCATAATTTTGGTAACATTTCGCCGCCAAAACGGCACTCCCTTGAGAAAACGCAAAATAAATAGTCAGCCCTTATAATTCAGTGTTTAATATTCAGCAGACATCTAGTGATGTAACATCGCTTGTTATTGTCACGATAATTCTCGAAAGCGACTAATATCCCCAGAATAATAAGAACAAGAATCAAAACGGCGTTTTTTGGAATTTATTATTCTTACACTAATCTATTGGAATTTATTATTCTTACACTAATCTATTGGAATTTATTATTCTTACATCTATGGTGCTATATCAAAGGGTCGTCTAAGCGTTCACTTCTTGTCCGGCAACGCGTTGGTGACATCCCTGGTGTTAATGTCCAAGAGCGACGGTAATCACTTACCATCAAGGTTACCCGTATCTCCTTTGCCTGCTTACGGCATGAAAAATTGGCACTTGTTGCGTACAAGAAGTAGATGCTAAGTAAATGTTAAGTATTCTGTACCAATCGACGTTAATTCAAGAAATTATTAAAACGAAAGCCAACTTGAGAACCACTTCTACCTTTCTCTCCGTTTTCTTGGGAGACAACGCATATGTGCTGTTTTTTTATTTCTAATCTTCATGAGTTGCGGGTGACCATTTAGGAGCAATTTTTTCAAATCCAACCCCCCCCCCCTCCTCCTCCCCAACTCGTCTTTGTCACAGTTGCGTCACATTTGTGAGACCCCTCTCCAGAGTGTGACGTCACATACTTGTAAATTTTACGTATTGAAATATGAACCGGATTAAAACAGCAGTTCTAAACTTGTTTTACATCCAAAGGTTTTCATTTTTTCCTTTGTGCTAAGGTACAATAAATCCTTTATTAACTTACCAGCGCACGTTTGTTCAACAACTGACGTGTTTCCGTGTCAGAGAAGACATGACGAGGGAAATGCCATGTTCTAGTTAAACCCAAAGGAGGTTAAATTGGTTTACCTGATATTAAATCGACTTGCCAATCTATGGCCATTCTTATTCAACGTCCTGTAGAATATAATGCTAAAATACTGGCAAATTTATGTCATAAATGATTAGCATGCAGCTCAAACTTTATACCTGGTAAATGTTTATCCTTTTCTATATAAAATCCTTCCTTTTTTATTTTCACAATGGGAATGTTTCGACACAAAAAACGGTTGTGTAAAGCTAACTTGTTGCAAAACCTTTGAGATTACACATAAAAAAATTACTTTCTTTATCGGTTATCATTCAGATTTATAAATGTATGAATGCTGTAAATAAAAATTTACAAAAAATCTTTATTGTCTATAGAAACTACGTTCTGAAACAACCGCAAAGTATTCCTGTATTATGCTAACAATAATATAATAATGCACACATGCCACAAAAAAATACTGTATCTACTAGTTATTGTTGCATGTGAAATTTATAAATAGTTCCTTTGATCTGGGGCGAGGGCTTGGATATGCGTCATACAGGCTATCCTAGTACAGACTCCAGCCTCTCTCAAGACGATATTGTAAAATTTTATCATGAGGCATCTTTCTTTGTAACATGTATTTTTGTGAAGAGGAAATAATTTATTTTTTATCTAAATAAATATAACTTAAAAGTGACTGACTGACTGACATAGTGATCTATCAACGCACAGCCTAAACCACTGGACGGATCGGGCTGAAATTTGGCATCTAGGTAGATGTTATGACGTAGGCACCCGCTAAGAAAGGACGTTGAACAATTCTACCCGCAAGGGGATGAAATAGGGGATTAAAGTTTCTTGACGCGAGCTAAGCCGCGGGCAAAAGCTCGTTATAATATAAATTTCTAAATAATATTATTAATGTAATCTTTACTCCTTAAGGTACCACGCAGGTGGCCTAGGTTTTGTTTGGTTTTACGACTTGGGTCGTGATGTGATTGCGGTTAATATTCTAGGTCACCCCAATATCCGACAAAATCAGAATTTCGTCCGAATTTTATGCCATCTATGTAGTATACTAAAGTATAATTTACTACATAAACATGCTCACCTTTCGGTTTTACGTTATGACTACGAAAGTCAAAGTCAAATTATTTATTTTGTCTTAGAAACTTGCAGTTCACTTAACGAAAATCAAAAACTACTACAAACAACAACCTCAGTAACATTATACATCACTACATAGTATAAAACAAACTTTCTCTGTCCCTATATCCCTATGTATACTTAAATCTTTAAAACTACATGATAGAGAGATTGAAGAGGAAGGTTTATATGTATAATACGTTCACAGTTTTTCTATAGTGTATTTAGTATCAGCATTGCACCCGTGCGAAGCCGAGACGCATCGCTAGTATTTTATAAAATACAGTAACACTTATATTGCTATTAAAACTCTAAACATATACATATGGTTAAAAGAAACCTGCGTTATTTTAAAACATTTGTAATTATCGATACTTACAAGGACTTGTGTAAAAGAACCCTCAAACTCCACTTTACGGCGTTAAAATTACCGCAGATAACTTAGCCAAGTTAACAACCCTATTAAAAGGTGGCCATTGCAAATTGAACCTTAACGCTCCAAAAATAAAGGTTAACATTTATTAGCTTTCGCTCCCTGTATAAAATTAGTATTTTAGTATCCATTTAACCGCTTTTTATCCGTTTTACGTGATTTAGTGTAAATAAGAAACAGATTTAAGCAATCATTTTAACCAAGCCGCATCGGTGTAGCGTCATAAATAAAATAAAAGATAAAATTAAAATAAAGAGCCTTTTTGACCCTGCCATCTTATTTGCTTATATAGAGATTTATAAATATACCTATCTTTTTTTTCAAACAAGCTTCCCAGGTTGGGTAAAGGCTTCCTCCAAGGATGACCATTTAATTCTATCCTGTGCTAAGTTTCTCCAGATTGGGCCAGCGAATTTTTTCATGTTACTTCGTATTGGGGTCTTCCTCTTTTTCTTATATACATACATACATATATGCGTAATTGATAGATATAGCAATATTACATATGCCTTCTATATCTTTTAAATACATTATCAACATATACAGAAACTACACATCATGTATGAAAACGGTAGGAGAAAATCTTAGTAAATTGGAATATTATTTTTATTGCAATTAGATTGACTCACCACATTTCCTATTCTAGTATTAAAAACTAGCGAGCCGCCCTCGCTTCGCTTCGGTAAATATTTAACATAAAAATGGTTATAGCGGGTTAACCTTAAAAGCTAGACATACGCTGTCGCGGACTTTTATTTAGAGCTTTTAGAGTGGAACAATATTGTAATACGTGATTTTTGCGTAACTTTCACCGTTTACTCAGCGCACGCAGCAAAAGCTCAAAATTTTGTCGATTTCGCAATATTTTTTATTGCTGCTCCTCTTCTATTCATCTTAGCGTGATGTTATATAGCCTATAGCCTTCCTCTATAAATGGACTACCTTAGGCTGAAAGAATTTTTCAAATCGGTCCAGTAGTTCCTGAGATTAGCCCGTTCAAACAATCAATCAAACAAACAAACAAACAAACTCTTCAGCTTTATATATTAGTATAGATTACGACCAATAGGAGTTCAGTAATGATAAGAAATGTTACAAAAATGGGCCAAATGTTCCAAGATATACGAAATTCGTCAGCTCTACTAGTAATACACAAGGACAAACCTGTTGCGCCTGTGCCTGCCCGGCGAGCCCCAACAGCTTGGAGTAGGCCGCCTGTCGCTCGTGCGCCTCCCGGGCTTCGCCCTTCACCTTGTCCACGATCGGCTTGCGCTCGTGTTGGACCGCTGTCGGTAAGACAATCCGCAAGAATTATGGCTCATCGGATAGCAGATAATATTTCACCAAACCATGATTCATGAATTTAGTGGATTTTTGGAATGAATTGAATTGAATTGAATTTAGTGGATTGGTACATTTAAAGATCTAGCTCATAAAAACATTTGGTCTTGGCAACAAAAGAGAGACCATGATTAATTAAAAAAATATATGAATTTTAAACAAGAAACAATCACATAATCTACAATTTTTTTTTGCTAAATTTATAAGAAGCCAGTTCGTAAAAACTTGTTTTTGTCAGATAGGCTGATGTTAACTCAATTGAAATGAATATAAATGCTCGATATTTTAAAGTATTGCTTTTGCTTTTTCATAATAATAACCTCAACATATAAATTGTTACAAGCAATGCCATTGTATATTGTTCCATTTATTGCAAATAATAAGTATGTATGTAGCCATGAATCATATTGAATCAAACTCTGTATTTGAATCATGTAATAGACAGTCACATTTACTAAAAACAAATTATAAACTGATATTATCCGGCATATATATTTTTCAAATGAATTACATACAATTTCCTACATATTTAACTGGTAAATAGGGAGAAGAGGTATGCATAGTGGTGATTGATATCTAATACATTACTAGCTAAGAAAGAAAAGGGAATTAAAGTCACTAGAAGTCAACTTTAAGTATGAAATTGGATAAAGAATAAGCTATGTTTTTTTATGACTAACTGACAAACAAGGCACATGTTAGTAATTTGTCAATAGCCCATGGACTTCAGTAATATCAAAGGCATCTATGCCTTCCCAAAAAAGACATGAGAGAGAGAAGACTTTATATTGTTAATAGTGATTTATAAAGTAAAGGTAGACAGTACTAACATTGTTATTAGTGCATTATAATTGAAATCACCACTATCAGTAAACCCCAATACTCACAGTCACTTCTCATGCCGCAAGCGAGACACTTCTGTAGTCGGCAATACTGGCAGCGGTTTCTATGATGCTTTGTGACCTCACAGTTCATACTACCACGACATTGGTACCCCAATTTTTTTCTGATTGACCGCTTGAAGAAGCCTTTACAGCCTGCAATTGTTAATTAAATACTTGGAGCTGACAATTCATATTGATAGTTGTAAGGTTTGTAACAGAGATATACAGTGTAAATATCCATCTTAAACAGTTAATATGATAGAAGTAGCTTTTCATCAATCAGCTAAGTATATACAAATGTATTTTTTTTCAGTAGAATATCTAGTCTCTTTGGAAAAGAACCTTCCTATCATAACACACTTACTGTATTAATTTTTAAATTGATAGCTACTATGTCCAAACACCTTAATCAACCTGGGAACTTGTTCTAAAAGGTGTAATACGTAGACTTACCTTGAAATCAACGAGAGAATCACTATACCTCTGGCAGATTGCACTTAGCTATTGATAATTGAATTCAATTTACCTTCACAGCTGATAGCACCATAATGCCGTCCAGAGGCTCGATCTCCACAAACAATGCACAACTCCAAACCACCCACTTCCCCAGGACTATATTTCAGTTCCATTTGGTCTTGAGCTTCCATTTCAACTGCAATAATATTCAATATAAATTTCAAGAAGATTTATTTGTCAAAAGCATTATTTAATTAAATAAATATTTTAAAGATTTATTAAAGCACCAAAAATATGTTTACAATTGTAAGTTCATAAACAGCAACAATAGTTGAAGTAGAAATGAAGTTTAAAAATTATAAAATTAATATAGACTTGCTTGTATACCCACATTAGAATTCCCTAATGTGTTTATGTATATTTAACACAAATAAGACATTGAACACACACAAATAACACATTCAAACCTTCAGAACATGCCTATGATACATGGGACAGTATTATCACATTATTAATAAACAATGTACAATTAAAACAACAATAAATAATTTTATATACCTTATGTCACAGTTAAGATTTCTCAACATAGTTTTTCAATACCAAACAATATATTACACAAAATCGGACAAATTTTATAAGATAGGAATACTCGTGTAGTAGCATAGTCTATTAGTGAAGCAAACGTACGTAAAATACCACGTTGGTACATACTTACGTACGAATTATCACAGAAGTGTACATAACTTACTGAAGCTACTTGTTATGAACCTTTTCTAAGGATTGTTGTGTAAATGGACATGTTATGGACTATTTAGTGATTTTTGGAGGTAATATTAATACTAGAAGATACTTTTATAAGTAAGTAGAACGCAGAACAAAATAAAACTAGTTTTTTTACCTTTCACTTGAGCATTTAACAAACTGTCGTGACTAAGGTCGTTGTAGGTGAAATCTGTACTTATAAACCTAAGTATAATAATGAAGAAAATTAATCTCATGCACTGTGCACTGAAGCGGAGCAGAAAGAAACCATTAAATACGTGAAGTTAATTGTATGTGTACAGTTACTTCACTTACTTTGAGTTAGAAGACCTTCTGCTTATTTTATGACTTTGGAATTGTATTGTCAGAGTTTTACACTAAAATAACTGCTAAATTCATATCCTTCTCACAGATTTGCACATTTTCGTGGTCAAATAAAATGAAAAACTTAAAATACAAACAAAGTAAAAAATAATAAAAAAAAAAACTAGGAAAGGAAAAGGAATGAATTAACGAATGACTTGTGTCTATTGTGAACACTTTACAGATTATACAAATTGAATTGTATGAAACAGAATGAATGAACGACCAAAGAGTATAATTTTAAATAAACAGATAATTTATTGTGGCAACCGGAAACTATAAAAAAACAATGTTTTACTATAAATACGAGTTATGATGCGCAGTTAATTATTAGGTAATTATTTATAGGTATTATAGGTTTGGTGTGTGAGATATGTAAAACTATTATAACTATATTCTCTTTATATGTATCTTCTAAAAACACATCAACTTTGGTTGATAAAACAACATTTTTCTTTCAAAAACTAATTTGATACTGAACAATCTCAAGTCTGAACATCTTATCTAGTTAGCGCTTTTTTGCCCTTATCTATTTAAAACGTTTCTAAATTCAAGCTCCTGTTTTTTCTTCATTTAAAACATACCAGGTAAAAACATGTAACAGACATTAAAGATATCACAGATCTATGTTGCACCTCAACAATTAACACGTGATTCGTGAAAGAAAACACACCAATACACACACAAATACTTATTTTATTATTTTTTACTGTATTATTCAAGTAACTTTTTACACTCGTTCGCCTTTGACGTTTCAGGTAGTTGTGTCCATTTTTTATTCACCCACCCACATTTTCATTTTTTTTAAGATTATTGCCAACATCAAAAAGAATGAAATAATATTACTGCTAACATTCGCGTGGGTCTAAATCTTTACGTAAGATTTGTATTATTTGCCTACATATTTGGTAGGTACCTACATATTTTCAATCTTTTCTGAAGGCTGGCAATTCGCATTTGGACAATTTGGTACTCTTGGTTAGACAATGAATTATTACCATCTTTTATTCAAACTTTAGCTTGTCCTAATTGGTAACTGATCCTGATTTCTGTCGGTTTCGCGAAGGGATCGAATTTAAGTAGGGACAATATTTAAATCTAGTGATAAGCTCTGTAAATGACTTGTTTCTACGCTATTTCAACCTTTACTTTCGTTTGTTTTTACAACCTTACAACTGTAGTGTTAACAAAGCATGTATTTTGTTTGTCTTTTATTTCTCTGCTAACAATCCGCTTTCGCTTTTCTTCGGTAAAATGGCGACTACTTGCCCGAATCCAAATAAAATTGCTATTTATCTATTTTAGGCGTTACACAAATTACAAATTTATCTCAATGCAACAATTAATGTTCTTTTATAAATTAAAAACTCATATTTATTGCAAAACGCGAACTAATCCCAAAATATTACTTATTAACTTATTGACAGATTTTCTATAATAACTTGCATGTATTATTTGTAATATCTTACGGGGGTTAAATACATATTCGAGCATGTAAAAGTATCCTAAATACACCTCTGGGAGATAAGTTTAATAATACCAAGTGTTATAATAAGTCTGTTTAGTGGGTTTCTCCTGATGCCTGCTTAGACAGACACAACAAAAACTCTGTGACCATTCACAAGATAGAAGTGGAACTTCAGAAAATAACATAACCTCATATCCCCACACTAAGATTTCCCATGTCGTGGGTGCCATGGACAACACATAAAAACATACACACACAAACTGAGAACAGAACTATAAACTCAACATTCAAATTTCTGCCTCGCTGGGAATCGAACTCAGGACGTTTCAGACTAGGATGTTGTTGTTTCCGCAACACTAGTTGATAATGTATTGCACACTCACGCAGCACGCCAGACTTTTTAGCTTTTAATTTTTCCTATCGATATACAAGAGGTTTACGTAGGTACCTATTATTTTTATGCGTTATATAAATTGCATCATCTACTTCTACATTTAATTATATGTAGGGTTGAACTGTCCGAGACTCCATCCCGAATCCAACTATAATGGGTCCCATACATGGATTAACTTACAGAAGTCCTATAGACAGTATAATAATACCTAGGTACATATGTAGTTTTTTGAGGTTAAGGTATATGAGGTACTAGCTATATCCGTCATATTTCTACATACATATACATATAAAAGTCCGAAAAAAAATATTTCGAATAGTCTACTTACCAAGGAAGGCTATATATAATGTATATTAAGTATAACGCTGCGACCAATAGAAGCTTGCAATAAGAAATATAATAAAAATCTGACAAACGTTTCAAGGTGTTACTAAGGTCGCCTAGTTAGTTTAGACGCTGATATGTTAAGAATTTTTTAATAAAGTTCTGTTAAATCCATTTGTATGTATGTACATATGTATATGATACTATTTTCTCTGATCATGAAAACAGTTTGCATTATTTAAATTTATTTATGATTCTTTATGAAAACATTAAAAACAATAATTATTTACAAAGTAACAACCAGGGAATAACGTTAATTCATCCGCAGGGAATTCATCAAAAGAAACAACGAAACAAATTCTTTTAATTCCAGTTTAATTAGAAACAAAGCAAGCGAGAGCGCAAAATTGTAATAAATGCGAAGCACTTTTTTAAGCAATTCAGAACGAATGCTGGCTTTAATAAATACTTAAGTAGAAGAGCACTGTTATTTCCCTTTCAGACTGGCCAAAGAGAATAGTAGAAGAAAAATGGGTACCCCCGGTGGGGTTCCGCCCGCCCCCTCCGGGGGTATCGCTTTGAATAAAGAAAAGTTAAAATTTTCTTAAAACAGGGAGGTGGGTGTTCGCTATCTATCTTCGTTTAAGTATTGGCAAAAATGACCCCCCGATTTTCCGTCTCGCTCGCACCTCGTCGATGTCATTGGTCCGTTTTTAAAAGACGCAGCGAGGGAGCTCGAAGGCTTTCTTTAGAAATCTTTTTAATCACGAAGAAATCGTTCGGAAACTTCGCTTGTGAAAGCTTCTTTAAAGGAGTTTCGGTCGTATTATTTTTGTACCTTATGAAAGTCTTATTTTATTCAAAGTAATTTTATAATAAATACTTAATAATATTTAATATTAATTTGTGTGTCCCTTGTTTATATCCATATTCGTTAATCAATCTAATGAAAGTTTGCAAAGGCTTATTATAATACACAGACAATATAAATGCAAAGTACCAACATAAAATCATTCGGTGAAAAAAAGGAATGGTCTACTTAATCTAGTTAAGGCAAACCTTTATGCATCAATGTGTCATTTTTTCTAACCAAATGTTTAAAGTCATAGGCGTATCATGAAAAATATTCACTTAGTGATTTTGGGAAAATGAATAGTACCTATCAATCAACTCAAAACTCTTTAAATACCAAAATATACATTAGCAATGTTTCAATTACACGCGTAGTTTATTTCCTGTAAAATTAGTGCGACTTCTATGGTTATATAGTGCATTCTATAGTTCTTCATTAATTGTTCTTGGTGAATGAAAATGCGCGTTCGCTCTTCAAAGAATACCTGCTTTACTTTTTCTGTTAATGCTTAGTTACTTTTTTTATGAATAGGGAAGATAGCTTCCGTAAGACTAGATGTGAAAACTAAGTCGAGATAAGATTTCAAAAACTATGAAATTAGTTGACATAACTCAAATTTGCTTACATAACTTAATTTTGCTTGGAAATACGTCTCTTTTCAGATGTCGTTCAAATTTAAATAGGACTACATTATGCTCCATTTTTGGAATACCAAAAGGAACATCCAGATCGATAAACCCAGTAAAAAGTTACCGAGTGACACATAAAAAAAAAGCTTTAAAAAAAAAGACAGTTGAATTGACAACCTAACTTTTTTTGTCGGTTACAAAGTTTGATATCAAAGGAATGCATTCTAATTCATAACCGGGTATATGAGACGACGCAACGAAATTTAACTCCGAAAGTTTGGTGATTTTCACTTACGCTGCAAACAGTCTTACTTTTCACTTTCGCAGGTTAGACTTCGTGTAAACTGGTTTAAGTTTTTCTCTTTTAAACGTTTATATAAAAGTTTTACATTGGTTTTATAAAAATTAAATTGGGAATGTGTTAATACCCTTTTTAAAGTGTATTATGTAAAGGTGTTTCGTTAATTGAATTAAATAATTATGTATTTTGTTTATGTCATTGAACTTCTAAACGGGATTTAATATCGTACTAGCTTTTAGTTGCGGTTTTCCACGCGTTAAAGGCTTTAAATATCAAAGATCATTACTTTTTTTATTTAATAAAAAGTACCCTATGCCCTTTTTAATACCTCTAACAATGTGTATAAAGTTTAATGATAATCGGTTTAGTAGTTTCAGCGTGAAAGCGTAACAAACAAACTTACATTCACATTTATAATCTAGTATAACTAATGTGCAATGAAGTTGATAATAAAAGTTTTAAAGGAAAAGTTTATTTTATTATTTTTAGGGCTGTCTTTCAAATTGTCTTTAAACATTTTTATATCAATTATTTTGTGTCTTTAAATGGATTCGAGAATGGTTTAAGTTCACAATTCGATAGAATATATCATGTCGCAAGTTTACATCAAATCTACTAGTTACCAATTATAATATTTTATTTATTTTATAGTTGATAGTAAGTGGCCAACGTTATCTATAGCCATGGATAATATTTATTCGTTACTGCAACGACACAATAGAATTTATTATTAGCGTTTTTATATAAAATATTTTAATTTATTTCATATGTTTTTATCTCTTTAATTCACAATACATTGAATGTGTTAAAAAGTCTAATATGTTATTACGTCGTCAGATTATTAGATGCGTCATTTTAAACAAAATGGATTACATTCTGTCTTTTTTTTATTTTTTGGCCTACAAAGTATCGGTGATTTGTTGCCATGTGTACTGTTTGGTTTTTAGTCATTAAAACATTAATAACAATTTCATTGTACCATATTACTTGCATAAAATAAAAATAATCAATTTTAAAATTGTTTCATATCACAGATACTGCGAGGGCCTAAATAACATTCAAGAAATTAAAACAATTTTTAATTTTTTACGTACTGGCTGGTTAGGAAAGCAGTTTTCTGCAATATTTCGAAATATAAACAGTGCTAATTTTTAAATGTCGAATTTTAAATAAAGATGTGTTTTGTTTTACATATAGAATTTTTAAGCACGTGAGTTCGATCTCACTTTAAACCCATGGTATCACTCGCCTTAAACCGTTTAAATAAATATCAAAGATCATTATATATTTTTTTAATAATAATGTATCCTGTCCTTTTCAATTCCTCTTAGAATTTGTGTACAAAGTTTCATGATAATCGGTTGAATAGTTTAGGCGTGAGAGGTTAACATACAAACTTACGTTGACATTTATAATAAGGATAGAGAACATGGAAAACAAAAGTTACACAAGTAAGGGTGCTACAAAGATACCTACTGCTTATTTTTTATGATCTGAATCTTAACTTATTTTATCTCTTGATACCTATTAATCATCCGCCATTTTAACACATTATCCTCAATTATATCTGTCAAAAGTCACCAAATTATAATGTTAATTATTACATTATTTAATATATCTATGAGATTAAGAATATATATATTGAAAACAGTTGTAAATGAACTATTTTATTTATTATTTTTTATTTATTATAAGTTAATGCTTGGCAACTACCCCACGAGTATTATTAAAATACTAATTGTTATTTTGCAACAAACAAACTTTTTATAGAATCGATTTGAATGTGAACTATTCTCGAATACATTTAAACACATTTCATCAAAATAGTTCCTACCGTTTATAAGGAAATCAATGATACGCACGGACAGAAGTATTATATTTATATATATGTACTAGCTTTCACCCGTTTAGATATTTATGCTCGGTTCTTATATTTGAAAGACGATTTGTTTTGCTTACGAATAGTAGAAATTTATAGGAAACTCTAAAATAATAACACCTATAATAATATTATCACAATAATAATAACTGGCCGTTGGACATAATAAGACTTATACTTAACAGTGAATATAAATTAGATACCATTTGAAAAAGACTTTCATCTTCTATTTGACAAGGTTTTCTTCGACAATGATACTATATTTCTTTACATATAAACCGATGTAGGTACATATCTGCCTGCATAATAGATCCTCGATAAAACTATCTTGTCAATTTGGAAAGACCTTTTATGTACGTACCTCTATTAATCTTAATAACTATTTCAAAGACCTCTTACAGACAGATCTATAGTTACAGATTATGGCTTAAATCTTATCTTAGTAATTGCTTAATATTTTATAATAAATGAATAGTACATCAAATGAACATTTAAGGTTATACTATGTGTCAGGACATATCTAGAACATAACTTAAATTCATATACATAGATTTGTACACGATGGGAATCGAACTCAAGACCTTACGGCAGTCTGGGCGTGACAATGGGCCTACACCGAATTATTATAACGAAGATATGTAGCTTGTAGATGACTACAGTAAAAATTGTTTATTAATTGTATTAACTTAAAATCGACGTCATTTAAATATTCCGATATCCGAAGTCAATAAAATACGAATTAGCGATAATTCAAAAACTATAGCCAAATGTCGCTTATATTAAACACATAAAAATCGGTACATCAAGTAAAAAGTTATCAGGACATAGAAAAAAAGTTGAAGCTAAAATAACACACAAAAAACATCAAGTAAAAAGTTATAAGGACATACAAAAAAGTATAATTGAAAATCGTTTCTATTTCAAGTCTGGTAAAAATGTCTTAACAAGTTGCGATTCTAAATCCGTTTATATAAAACTGTTAAAGTCAAAACAATTTTTAACATCGCACAAACCGTTACAAAGGCCGTGAACGAACAATTTTATTTAACAAAACTGTAACCGGGGCTGAGTGTTTCTTGTACAAATTTTAATATGAACTCGAGGTAGATAGCTATTTATATTTTTCCTCCCCACTTTCTTTTGGCGATTATTATTCTGTATTCTAATGGGGAGGGGGCGGGGGCCACCCCCTGGACTCTTTCCTTTTTGCTTCTTAAGTCCATCTTGAGACAGCACTGCGGCAACCCTGGAATAGATGTTAGTACTATAAATAATATTATATTCTAATGTATTATGAAATGTTACTTATTGGTAAATTCAATCGAATTATATTTTGAGATACATTTCACGATAAATGTATATTAATTAAAAAAAATATAGATGAATACATTATGATTTTTTACTTCTTTTGTCGCTTCATTTGTTACTTCTTGCTAAAATACTTAAAAAGATGTGATGATAATATTTGTTATATTTCGTGATATATTTTATTAAAAAAAAAAAACATTATTATGAATTGAGAACCCGCTCCTTTTTATTGTCGGCTAAAAAATATAACATTTTAAATGCAAACGGTTATGTGACGATTTTTGTGTTTTATACAGATATATGGACCCATTTGTATGGATCGGGGTCACGGCGACTCTGAATAACGGTTTAAAAACAAAAATATGAGTTTTAAATCATTAATAAATAAAACATAAGAACCTAAAATAGACTTCAAAGAAATGTTTTTCATAAAAATCTGTTTCAAGTATCTTAAAGAATTTAAATAGTAAAAACGGACTGCAGAAAAAAATAAATCTCACGATTAAATAATTATGACGCAATTTGCACTTTCTTGATTTATTATCATGATAGAGCCTAAATGAAACCTATATAAAAACCTTTTTAATTGCATAATCCAGAAATTTAGGTGATGAACAAAATCTTTAAGAAACAAATAAAAAAATATATAAAAAATAATAAATAAATAAATAACGCCACACACTCATAGCCCCACACTAGGATACCCTGTGTCGTGGGTGCTATGGACAA
>DWJN01002308.1:0-15556 GCA_018248895.1 Carystus phorcus | reverse complement strand
GAGTGCTGTAATATGATGTCTTGAAATATGTATAATCTATTTATACAGACAGAGATTTATTAAGAAAGGCACGTAGCGACCACCACAATAATACACGTCGAAGATATATGTAGTACGAGAAAATACTGTATTTCAGCTACAATACCGAAAATTAAAAAGAGAATTCTTCGTTTTTGAAATTGATGTACGAATCTTACGATTATTTTTAAATTGATACTGATTTTTGTCCTTACAATATAATATTTTTTTGTGTGTCCTACACTTCTAAAAAACATACATTTCGCCAAAGAAACCTAACCAATGGTAGAGTGTAGCGATGCTTGTATACGTTCCAGACGTGCACGTACGAGAACTGGCCGCGCTCGCTCAAGTGCGCGATGTGCGGCGCCGCGCCGCCCGCCCGCCCCGACCCCGCGCGCCTCTCCGCAGGTACCTACTACTCAATTTGCCACATGTAGCTACAATACACTCGTTACTGAACTTTTTTACGGATTCTTACAAGATTCTTCAGTCTTTCGTTTTTTCTCAAAAATAATATGCACTTGAAAAAGGTCTTGGTGGTGTTAATAAAGTAGCGAGTTTTTTTTTTTATTTATTACAAGTTAATGCTTGACATCAACTCCACGTGGTGAGAAGTGGTGAGGATGTCTAAGATGGTGGAGTTATGTTTTCAAATGCCGTAGAATAAAAACAACAAGTCGAAGCCGAATGGTAAGTTTATAATGTGTAATTGCAGGTACAAACGAGACGTGCAACAGCCAGAACGCGGCGCAGCACGAGGCGGAGGCCGCGCGGCGCTCCAAGCGGCGCAACAACAACAATAACAACAACAACAACCCCGACTGGATCTGGCTGCAGGCCTGCCTAGGTCCGTACACACACACACACACACACACACACACACACACACACACACACACACACACACACTTTCCCGATGTATATTTTGTAGCTATGTCGCTCATTTGGTGTGACAATGACATAACTGCAAATATGCAAAGCTGACCTAATTAAACCAAAAAAATCATCCCCATAGTCACGTTAGGAGTGAAAATATAATAAAAATAATATAGTATATTGCATGTATGTAATATTTATCAGCTGTAAGAACAGTTAAGAATGTTCATTTGGGTTCCTAAAAAATTTTAAATATGGCGTAGTGTAAAATTAACATTTTGCACTTAAGACACCTTTGCTCCAAATGAGCCACTAGGGTGTTTATGACAAGTTGACGTGTGTGGTGCAGGCGTGGTGGAGGGCGAGGCGCGGCGCGTGGAGGCGTACCTGGCGGCGGGCGGCGACCCGGCGCGCGCGCTCACGCCGCCCGAGGTGGCGCTGCTCAACCGCGCCTCCGCCTTCGAC
Source organism: Carystus phorcus (assembly GCA_018248895.1). Classification (NCBI taxonomy): domain Eukaryota; kingdom Metazoa; phylum Arthropoda; class Insecta; order Lepidoptera; family Hesperiidae; genus Carystus; species Carystus phorcus. The sequence continues at coordinate 14,194 of DWJN01002308.1, read as the reverse complement.
GCGGGACACACGCTCGTGCACCTCGCCATCAGGTACTGTACTCTTCACCCTTGTTGACTCTCTCCACGTCACGTCATATTTCTTGTTGCCCCACTTTTACTATAGTTACTTTTGATACCGACTTTTTTACGCTGTATTATATGTGAGTTGGATTAGTTAATAGTGTCAAGTGTTTTGCGGAAATCTATTGTTATCAAGTTAGTATTAGTCTACGTTGTAACAGTTCGCGACCAAAATGTATCGTGTTATAAACTCTTAGACATGCGTAGTACCTTCCTTTGCCCATAAAGGAAACGTGCAGTTACAACGAATAAAAGTTTGTACCAACATGCATATCACCATCAAACACGGCTCGCCCCGAAAGCGGGCATCGTCAGTGTGAGTCGATTCTACCGACGACGGACTATCTTTACTCGTCTTATACCTAATTTAAAATTCATTTATTTATTCGAAGTTGGTTTTGTAAACACTTTTCTGAAATCAAACTACGCCATCGGCTTAACAGATCGTGAATGATCTTGGAAAGAGAAGCGGCAAGAATTTTTTTACATATAGTATGGATACCGTGACATATAGCATGTTTGTTTTAATTTGATGTCTTATAACGCAAGACTGAACAAACGATGGTGTTTTGATTTTCATGTGATGTAGTTAGTAAGAAAGTGACGACGTGTTTCAGGTTTCAGCGGCAGGAGATCTTGTCTACGTTACTGTCGCGGATATCGGGCGGCGGGCCCGGCCTCAAGCGGTCGCCGTCTTACGTAGGTCAGTAATCACACAGTTTATTAACCACTATCATCACTAATAACTGGGGCTAAGGCTACGTCCAACACGCTGGACAATTTAGAACTTAGACTGGAAGGTTTCTCTATGTCCTCATTTGCTAAAGCGAGTTATAATAATAATTACGTCCATTTTTACGTCCACATGCCATATTTCGCAAAACGGCCAGAAGTTATGTGTAAGATATTAAGATCTTAGCACCAAGTGATTAATACCTGTAATATCTATTTAGTGATGTTACAAAATATATATTAATAAATAAATTACATTTACTATGTTTGCTCTCAATACTTATTGATTCTGTGACGCAAGTAAGAGTTGTTGTGAAGTGTGATTTGAGGAAATCAATAACATGTGATAATGTCGTACACTCCCCCGGTCGGGCGCAGCGCCGGACCTGGCCACGGCCATCCGGCGGCACATCGCCAGCTGCGTGCGCTACAAGAAGGGCAGCTTCCCGTGCCGCTACCTCAACGAGGTCTGCACCTTCTCGCTGCCCGCCGGTACGTCCTCCTTTGTAGCCAGTATTAGTTAGTTGACGCAATCATTGTTTACTGCACCTACGTTCTCTTGGGTCTCTTGGGTCGGCCCCATTTGGACCGACTACATACATGCCATACCTACATGTACATAAAAATACTATCTTGTATTTTGTCTTGTGTTAGTTCTAGTATCGAAATCGAAAAGACAACCCTTAATTTTTTAAATTGATGAACAATCTTTAATGTTACCTTTAAACTGATAATGAGATTTTCCTTGAAATCTTATAGCTGTGTTGACAAATTAGAAGGTTAAGGTGGCGACGATAAAATAACCAAATCCAACGAGCGCAATATGAATACAAATCTATTAATAGTATTAAAGCTTAATGTATTTGCGCGACGGAAGTACATACTGTCTAGTTGCAATTTTCCCTTCGGCATTGTCTCAGATATCTGAAGCCTCGTATTCGACATAATAGCTTGTAATCTTTTATTACGAAGCGTCCACATTTTAGCGGCTTTTACAAAATGTTGTATATTTCGCCATAGAAATATTGGCAGTGCTAGCCATAGTTGTCAAGTTGTTAACATGTAAGTGGTGTCGTTCCCCGGTCCAGAGATCGAGGAGCTGCCGGCGGCCATCCAGGAGCAGCTGTTCGCGGAGCTGCTGGACAAGGACGCGCAGCAGACGCTGGAGGGCGACCCGCCGCTCATCAACTGGAGCCTCGAGCTCACCACGCTCGGTACTGCACCTCCATACATACAGTTCAATATCACTGTTGCGCACCGTGTCAGTATATTGTGTTAGGTTCCATGTCCGGCACTAGGCAGACATTTATGTGACAAATAGATATGTTTTAAAAATTTTGAAAGGAAATTGACATAACATAATTTTTTATGTAAGTAGGAAGGTGATACTAGCAAAACGGGTGAAAAATTCAACCGTCTGTTATGAGCCATCATTGAATAGGGGAGGCTGCTTGCACTCGGACGAGGCTCCGACCACCTGCCAGGTCTCTATTGGCGCGTGTGTGTGTGCAGGGTCGCGGCTGTACGCGCTGTGGAACCGGTCGGCGGGCGACTGTCTGCCGGACGCGGTGTGTCAGGCGGCGTACGGCGTGTTCGACCGCGGGAACGCGCTGCGCACCGCGCTCGCCGACACGCTGCACCACGCGCACCGCAGGTACCCGCTAGCTGGCTGCAGCTCGTCCCGCCGGGGCCGCGTTCCACTAGACGTCCACAATGATCACGTTCACGGCCGCACTTTTTCTTGTTCCACTAGCTTGTGAGCGTTACTGTCATAAACTCTAGTGGAACGGACACTTCGACCCACTTTTTGAGATGGGTCGTGGTGAGCGTCGCGTGAGCTGACGACTAATCACGTTTTCGTCTCGACCACAACGATCGCGGTCGCCATGTGGGACGCTGAAATGAGCGTTTTGATCGTTGTGAACGCTTACTGGATCGCGGTCCAGGAGTAAATTTGTATACGATAGTGTAGGAGGGTAACTTGTGTGTGTCTGTGTAGCTTCTACGCGCGCTGGCAGGCCTGGGAGCGGCTGCAGGCGTCGCAGCTGCAGTACGCGCCGGAGGAGGCGCAGCTGCGGGCCGAGTGGGCGCGGCTGCAGGCGGCCGCCGCGCGCCCCGGCACCGCGCTGCACCAGGTCGATACCACACGAAATGTAACAACAACGGACCTTGCTCGCTAAGTCAGGGGTCCCAAGTTCGATTTCCAATTGGTGCAATCGTTGACGTGACAACTGTTGGTTCGTGGGTCATGGGTGCTAGTGATGTGTTACTTGTATTGTCCGTGCCACACGACACGAGGAATACTCGTGCTGTCTTTCTAGTATGTAAGCGTGTACTTCGGTGTCAATAAAGTCTGTCCCTTGAGTCGCGACATGTAACAGCAGCTCGTTAACCACCACGCTACCTCGGCCGTTCCAGATCCACGTGTTCGCGCTGGCGCACGTGATGCGGCGCCCCATCATCGTGTACGGCGTCGACATCGTCAACTCGTTCCGCGGGGAGGCGCTCGGCTACGCGCGCTTCCAAGGTCCTTAACTTGTTTTAACAAGAACAAGCATTTTCGGTCATTCGACATTTCTACATTTTCCGTTAATTTTAATTTGATGAATACGGGGGGTATATACTGCTGTTCTTTTGCTTTTAAATTTTAGAATACAATAAAGTGTGTGACAATCTGCAAGGGCTACTCATGTTCCTTTAAATTAAACCAAGTTTTTAAAATCTTGTTGAGAAATGATAAATTCATAATTGCTAACTTGACCTTACTGGGAGACTAGAACATTGCAATGAAAGCTTTTATTCATACTCGTATAAAGTAAGTAGGACATGTTAAAAGATTTAAGGAATTAAGACAATTTAAAACTGTTCCCGCAACGTCGGAGTGTCAATTTGTTGATGTCGTCGTGTGAGTTTATGTGACCAGCCGACTGACGGGCAGACGAGCCTCGTGGTGGTAAGCGGTCAGCGTCGCTCATATACACCAGCTACATAAAAAGCATCGATGCGTTGTCGGGCAAGAAGGGAGAAAAAGCCAGGTAGTAGAGGGTGAGTGGTGTTGTTGTGTGTGGGCAGGCGTGTACCTGCCGCTGCTGTGGGAGCCGGCGGCGTGCTCGCAGTCCCCGCTGGCGCTGGGCTACACGCGCGGACACTTCTCCGCGCTCGTGCCGCTCGAGCCCTACACGCCGCGACACGCCTACATATGCAGGTAATACACCGTTTCTAAATATATATATTTCAAGCCAAACCTCTTCAACTGCGCGGCAGGCCAATTTCAAGGAAGAAAAAGGCCAAGTTCGGGAAAGTAAAACTAGCGGCCTACCCCCACGCCTAATCCCGCATATATATATGTATATATATATATATATATATATACATCTCTGCTTACCATCATTCAAGATAGTAGTCAAGCATTAACTTATATAGTGTAAAAAAAAATCTCCAGGTCAGTCTACTGGAGCAGCCAAGAAGTTTGGTGAAAACATGCCAGCGCCACACAGTCTTCTACTACATACTATAAAATTAAAGATTAAAAAAAGTGCTAATAAGTGTTGCATGATACTGTTTACTAAGATATCTCATTCATTGTTAATTGCATGGGTTGATATTTTACATTTGTTGTCGATAGGGAGCCGCAGGAGGAGGGCGAGGAGATGACGTTCCTCCCGCTGACTGACCCCGAGGGGAAGCTCCTCCCGGTCCATTTTCTTACGTGCGATGAGGTAACACTACGAGTTACGAATAAAATAATGACCTGCTATATGCTGTATCAGTAGTAAGCATATGAAAAAATTATTTTGAACAACCATAGAGAAACGTTTAAAATTTTTTTGAGACGTTAATTATGCGAATCGATTTGTTTTGCCTACAAGTCATACACCCTATAATGGTAATAAATAAATATTGAAAGCATATTCTTTAAGAAAATTGTGTTGCAGCGTTAAATAACCGACATATTGTAACAGTATGTAATGTATGTAATGTAATTGGAGCCCACTAGTGGGACATGGCAGTGTTGCGATGATGACGGTACTGTGTCGAGCAGATGTCGGACGAGGAGGGCACCGTGCGGCGCTGGGTGAGCGCCGTGGTGACGCGGGGCGGGGCCCTGGCGGCGCGCCAGCGGCTGCACGCGCGCCCGCTGCTGCAGGCGCAGCTGCTCGAGGAGTGGCTCAACCACTACCGCCGTCTGGCGTGAGTCTCTACCGCTCCCTGCCGTTACCGTGCCTAATATACGACCTATCCGTGACTTGCTGTGTGGATGAACACCCTACATAGTAGAATTTGTTTGATATTATAGCATCATGTTGAGAAAACAATTTAATATCTCTCGTTTTATATCCTCCAGCAAACTATATGTATGATGTGTCTTTTATTATCCGACTCGAAGGACCAAATAAAATTGTACATTTCGCACAAGTTAATGGTGGATGGTTTCGAGGGATAGCTATTTTCTTTCAAACTGCATGAACCGGTCGTAATAATTCATTTATTCCGTGCTTTCGTTTCGCTCGGGCGTTAATGAAGTACCATTAAGTAGGAACTAGGATACGATTATATGCAGATGTAATGAACGCTACGTTCCGTGTCGCAGGCAGCAGACGCGCGGCCCGTTCCCGCCGCGGCTGCAGGCGGCCGCCGCCGAGTTCTCGAGCGGGCCCGACACCGACGACGAGTGACCCGCACACACACACACACACACACGCGCCGCGCCGTGTCGACGCCCGCACGCACACGTTGCGAACGTCGAACGCCATACATTGAAGCAGATGTACATTATCAGGAGGGCACGGGACGTAAACAAATATGTCGGATGTTAAATTAACTGGTATACTAATACCGCTGTTAAATTAAAACGTATACTATTGTAATACACCGTCGGGCATTGTTCTGTCGTCTAGTTCAGTGAACGGTGGTTCGGTGAAAGACTTGCTCAACGGAGCCGGCGGCTCTCCACGCGGCAACTTACCACATTCGTTTACTATATATTAACATAGATGTAAAGAAATATTTCAAAAGCTGCATCGGCCCGGCGCCGGCCGACCTCCCGGACGTCTCTCGGTCCTTCTACTGTATGGTATTTGTGCTTAATTTTTTTTTCTTTAATTAGTACAAGTGTTTATAGGAATTTAGGGTTTAATTTTAAATTCACGCGTGGATGTCGGTACTCGATTTACGTTTCTCGGCTGCGTCCGTCGGCACGTGGAAATTTATGCGTCGACAAGTGCACGTCCAATGCGCTACTTCAGGTCGACGGTTGTATAGAATAGCGTTATCGAATATTAATACGAGTTCATCATCGCTTCAAGACAATTTAACAATATATTATAGTGATTATAGTAACCGTGACCAAATATCTAACACATTAAATGAAAGTTTACGGCGACGCCGTCGTTGCAAGGTTCTTATTTAGCAGCGAGAAATAGTTTACGAGTAGAAAGTAAAGAACTGCGTTAGGACATTTTGTCACTAGGAAATTGTTATTAGAGAAGTCTTAATTGAAACGTACATCATGTAGTATCAGTGTGACGACACTAAAGCTAGTTTCCAAGAAGAGCGGGCCCGTTGTGAGGCGGTCACGAATAAACGCGACGCTCGTATCTTTAACTAAGTTTTAATTGCATACAAGAAATAATTATCGGGTTTGATTTGAAGTTCCCTGTGTTAGGAAGTTGAGCGCTGCAATAAATACACTGTCTCTGTGTGTGTTGCACACACATATAAAGTTTTTTTCTTCCGCATAAATGAAGGAAATGCTGACACGTCATTCCGTGATTAAAATAACAGTCCATGATGTTAAATTTTTTTTTTATTTTCTCTAAGTCTATTTGTCCTGGAACTTGAAGATTGACAGCACATTACTAGTGTACAGACGAATCATCTCCTCGAAACTTATGCTGATAAAACTTGTTCCTTATCTGTGGAACGAATGATTTTATTTATTAACTACAGATCGTGACAAATACAAATAATAAATAAATGTGCGCTCATCTTCCTTCACACGTCTAAAGATACAACCTGATCTAGATTTTCAATCGCGAAAAAAATACATGTTTGGAAACATTTAAACAAAACCTGGTGTGGACCAACTAGTGTCCTGGTGTCGAGTGTCGCTCTCAGAGGACACGCGCTCACTTCCGTAGAGAACGTTAACTTAGTGACGACATTCGACGCCTCAGGAACATCGCTATGTGACGGGATCGCTCTTTTAGGAAACTCGTTGAGTGGTGTCGTCGATAGATCACGGCGACAGCAGGGGTCCACCACGGAACTAATAGCAATAACTACCAATTAGTTATAATACTTGCAGAAACTTGAATATAGTGCTCCTCTTAAGTTAATGTTATTTTTTTATGTAAATAGTATTCAAACGAGCACACGGGGAAGTGGTGAGCGGTCAGCGTCGCCCATCGAGACCGGTGACGTCACAGTCGCGTACATTTTGGTACAGGGCGAGCGTTGGTCGGCGCACTCCGCTGCTTTACGCTCTTCTATAATCTATTTATCTCCGATTTAAAGATCATACTTAACTACATTTTTGCCTTTTAATAAACGAAGATAGATGAATGTTAATTCTACTCTTAAATAGAACTCATACCCCGAGAGTCCATGACTAGCCCAGGATAAATTAAACGAAAATGAAACTGTCTATTAACCAAAATTAAGGACGTGGATAGGTTGTAGGAATTACTTCTCCATAACGTTAGCCGGCCCGTACGTACAATGTAGGTGGCTAGGTCGGTCCTTCCTCGGTCCGGCGTGTAGCGACATTGCATACGATATAATATGGTCCGTTCGTATGATGGCATACATGAAGAGACTTAACGAGTTAATGACTATTGTAGTGAGGATGGATTTGAAGTTATTTTTTTGTATGGATAAACCCATTCCTCAAGTTTGGCGGGTAGCTATCGGGCTTGATAAATTGAAGCGTGTCGTTGGCTATTATAAAGTGTACTTATCACCTCGCCGCGTGACGTATTTTATGTAAATATTTAAGGCTAATGATCAGCGTCGATTAGGGTTTCCCCGAGATTGATCATTGATTGGTTATAGTTGGGCGGTCGAACACGATCTGTGTCCGGCGGGAGGCGCGCCTTGTACAACTCCGATAGTTATAGCGTTCGGCACAAGACTATGTTAAGGCTGATGACCCACTATCGTTACGCCAGTACTTATTTTGCAATCATGTTATCGATTTAACTCAATGAAAGCTTTCCTCGTGGTCCTGCTGGGACTAGCTGGGTTGTCGTGACCGCGGGCAGCTTTCCATCGTGGTCGTATTAGACGAGAGCAGGTGAATAAAGTTAGTTTATTGCAAACGCATCCACGTCGCGTACATCCCTACGCGTTTGCACACTCGCTATCCAAAATTTGTAAGTGAAAACAAAATTGATATAAAACTGAAGAGTCTATTAAAATAAATATTTTACGACATTGTACAGAGAGTATAAGGTTCTATATAATATTTATTATGTCGCGGGTTGTATGTACATAGAAAGAATCGGTTCGCGGGGTAACGTCTCCGGACGTAGACGTGCGCAGTCCCGCGGGCGGCGTCCCGCTCCTCGCCGCTCCTCGCCGCTCCTCGCCGCCCTCGAAAACTGTTTCATGTTGTACTTTAACTCGTATCTCTTACTACTTACTAATAGCGCTAGATAATGGTTGTCATACGTTCATTAGACGTAATACAAATGAATTGTACTGGGTGCCGTGCGCCGAGCGGGCCGCAGCGGGCCGGAGCGGGCGGCGCGGCCGTGGGGCGGCGCGAGGACGCGGTCGGCCGCGGCGCTGTATAGAGTTGGTTTTGTTGTTGCCTTGAAAATAGCGTTTTCATTTATTTTTGTTAACATGTAAGAACATTTGTTAAAATAGTTACGATTAAAATGGTAGCTAATACAGTTTCGAGGTATTTTTGTATAAGCAGTGAGTCGAGGTCTCCTCTCCTCCCTCCCCCCCCCCCCACCTCCTCTCCTTTCCCGTTGAATAACGTTCCCTCATTCATAGAAACGGTTCTCAGCTAGACATTTCGTTAAAGAAACACGTACAATTTAATTTTAAATTATGTACCTATATTACCTACAAATTTTAATCAATAAAGCACTTATTTTATGAAGCGTTTATTATTTTTTATTGCACTACCCAATTCAACGTTAAACATGCCACCCGTCTATGAAGTATTGTTAATTGTTTAAGTTGCTTCGGGTTCGATTCCCGATCCGGCAAAAAGTCGTATAGAAATCATTGATGTAAACTTATCAAAATATATATCTTGAACCTGAATCTGAACTTATAAAACCTGAGCAATTTATATTAAACATAAATTTTACTAATTGCTCGAAATTGAATCAAAACCATTCCTGAGTTGACCATACTTGAATCTTCAACATGCGTTTATTTAATACAATAAACATTGGAACCTATCATATCTAATAAATTATTTATAATGTAAGAAGCCACGTACAGGCTTATGTCGATAGCAACTGTGTTTGCGTATTCCAAGCGTAAAAGGACAAATAAGTATTAGCGCATGAACAGACGTCACACATGACCGGTTTAGTATTTACGTAGAGCGCGGACTACTAAATTACAAATTGCAATTCGATATTGTTGCCTACCTGTAATATGCGCTATATTTAGATAGTAATAAATCACGATTTCAAGAGCGTGATCTTGCGTTTATATAGATAATTAGATATGAAGTAAGTGTGGCTCCAACGAACCGTTTGCAAGATAAGAATTGTACAACTTGAACGCATTCGAAACGACGCGAAACTTACGAACGCACGCGCGCTTTCTGACAGCTGCTCTGTGCCTGCGATACAGAAGGGAGCGCTGATTTGCAAATTTCATTAAAATTAAATAAACCGAGTTTCATGAGTACAACTCTAGTTTATAACGAGAAATATAGTGCTTGTGTGTAAATACGTGTACTTTGTGATGAAGTCGAAGAGATTTTCTTAGTGTATTGCCTGTTTGTTCAACGGAGTGAGCGAGCGGTTCTAACAAAATGGGTGAGTTAGCCGGCTGTTGGCTTTTTTTTACTAATTATTTAGAAGTATTCACGCTTACAGAATAGAACAGTGACCTTCTACTCGATATTTGCCTAAGTCCGTTTCTTATTGGAATGCAAAAAGTCACAGCAACATGTTTTGGTGGAAGTATCGATTTTTCTCATGCGTCCCACTCCCTGGAGTAGATTAAAAAATATAAAAGCAGCGCTATTTATTGATTTTAAAAAGAATTAGGCCTGCCCCTTTTGTAATGTAAATAATTAAATCTATTTATTAATTTATATACCCATTTTACATTTCTCTACATTTTTTTATTTAATATTTGTGCAGAATTCAGCAGTCTAATTGGTTCCCTTTAATTTTTAATTATTAGGAAATATTAAATTTAATATTCATTACGTATAATTTAGTATTATAGTTAATGCAATTAGCAGGACAGTGTTAAGTGATTAGTGGTAATTTGTGGCCGGTGATTATATCATAGCTGCTAGGCTGTCTGCGAGCTACAAGCACTCACTAATCATACTGTCCTTGAGGGGCCGCGAACATTTATTTATGCAAAAAAGGCATTGCAAGATAATAGAGAGACAATTTACTTTTGTTGTGCTATAAAGAAAAGAAATCAAAAAATCTTCTGCTGGAAAATATTTTGCATTATCATAATCACCTGATGGTGATAAATAGTTATAACAGTCAAAAACCTCATTTACATTATTGACTTCTATCACAATATCCATTATGGAATGGCTCTACTACCACCTGTGTCACAAACCCAATTTAGGTTTCAAGTACTTATTTTAGATTTCTTTTCCTTTTTTCTTTTATACATATAATTTAGAATCTTGTGCCATTCCGTAATAAATATGCAAGACAGTGCATTAGCAAAAGTAAAAAATTAAAACTGATAGTCCTCGGTCCATTTAACAGAAAGGCAAGAAGTTTATACCTATACCTATACCTATATTGACTTGAATCACAATTTCGATGTATTATTTCTGACTATTGGTACAAACACTCTGGCTTACAAAAATATAAAGAAATGCAACTATGTTAATCCCCATTTTTAGTGTTCCTGAATATTGTTAACAAATTTAGAAACAACAAAGTCAAATCTTTAACAATTATCTATAATTAGTCACAACACAAGGTAGATACAACTTGAAGAATTTATAGGACAGACATTTAATATTACTTGTTTTACAAGTAGCCTCAGCATAATTAGGCCAGTACGGCACATCAACAAGCCCTTACACTGTCAAGTGTATAGGTAGTGCATATTTATCAGCTTAATAATCAAGTATATTGATATAGCGATACATTAAGTCACACTTGATAAGATAGAAGGCATTTAAAGATTGTTAAAATGTGTCCGTTGCCTTGGAAATAGTTATAATGAAGTCTTAAAAACTGCAAAAATGGCATTGGTTCTGATCTTAATACTGTGTAATAATATTTAAATATCTAACATGATAGTAAGTTAGATAACATAAGTTAGATATTACTTTAGCCGCCTTCAATCATCAATTATAGCCCATTTGTATCAGTCTCTCCTCGTCACGGGGGCGACTTAGAGCATACTCCACTGTGCTGCTCTAATTTAGCTTAGCATTGTATTAAATGAGACCCGTACACCCATTAAGGCTAAAAGGTTATCTTACTGTGTTACATATCTTGTCTGGAAGCGTTATTTTGAGATAATGTTTCAATAACTGATTTTCTGACAACAATTCTTAATTACATATTATTAATTCCTATTGGTAGTTGATAGTAAATGGTCACTATCACCTATGGACTTCGGTAACATTAAATGCATCACCTATCCGTCGCCGAAAAAGAAAGCAGTGAACCCTTATTAGTACTGCTACTGGCTTTTATATAAAATCACATAAAGTAGTTGATTTAGGAAGGTGGCATCTAGCAAGGTTGGTGAACACCCTACTACCAAACACGAGTACCGTCGGGACTTAGTGTTTATAAAACCCACCGACCTCTAATGGAGCCTTTTACAACGTTTTAGAGCGTTTTAAACTGGGATATTTATTTAATTTAACTCATTGTGTAGAGTTGTCTTCTCTACAATTTATCAAAAGATTGCCTTTTCTGTGCGAAAGATATATTTCTCTATTTACCGCAAGTAAAAGAAAGACCGCACATGTATTTCGGTACACACGTAAGAAGTAACACTTCTACTTGAACTTTATGTTTCCTTTCTAACATTAAGTGATGCTGGTCGATTTCATAATACATTATTATCGTATTGTCGGATCCTCTACTTAAAACTTCATACTTAAAACCCACAATATTGAAAAGTCAAACGCTATTCTTCAAATACTCAATAATGTCGACTTAATATGAGTATGTTTCATATCAGCGACCCCATAGTCTAGTAGATGGTAATCTTGCTTCCGAAGCGAAGAGCTGCCTGCGGGTTCGATTCGCGATCGATTAATAAATGTTTGTTTTCCGGTTTCGAGTGTTAGTAACATGCTACCGGTGGTTGCCCATGGCCATCCACGACATACGGAATCCTTGTGTGGAGCTACGAGTGTAGTTATTGTAGTAATCTGAAATTATTAATATGGTAGCGGCTAGTACTGGGCTCACAATGTACATTGTGAGCGAGCAAACAACTGTGTAAGCCAAACATCCTTGCACTAAACACATTGCGCAGATGTTTTGTTTTATGCACAAATGTTTGCAGTGTCGCTGCTCTAGACAGCGAAAAAATTCCGAATTTATACATATACCTGCACTTTTTATTAGCGATGAGCTTCCCAATGGAAATCGATGACTATCGTCCATGGAGATCAATAGTCGTTATGCGTTGTAATAAATGCGTTACCGGCCAAAAAAACAACAGAAAAGTAACTAAATTCTAATTTACTTTATGTTCTGGAAAGTACTGGACGTTTGTATGCTTTTACATGTATGATTCAACTCGACCCTAATACAGCAGATGTACAAAATGTAGATAAAGAAAATAACGGTACAAAATACATCACAATTTTGGGTCATTATCCTCCATGCCAATAATATACCTGGCTGCTAGTTACCTTTAGAGGTCCGGCTTAGTATTGATATAGTCTAGAAGTGATGACCTACGACGTGTTTTTAAAGCACTGAATTGCCCATAATGTTTTTCTATTGGCACTGCAACTCATTACTAATGACACCCGACAAAACTCACAAGACTATGTTGAATACCGGTGCACGTTTTTAACAGAATTCCATAAATCTTATATTTTATTTATTATAGTTACGCAATAATTCTATAACACTAGAACTTATCTGCTCTGATCACAACACTCTACAGTTACCAGAAATGAGAGTCATTATATCTAACTAAAAACCATGGTAATTAATTATGAATTAATATAAATAATTTTTATGGCGCAGCATTATGAGAGGCAGGCGTAATGAAATACGGATAGACACGTACCGTAATGAATGAGGTATGTGCGAACGAATTACATCACCGGGTTCGTAAAACTCATAGTACGTAATTTAAATCGATCACTCCTACGACGCACCCGACAGCGCTAGACCTAGAATTCATCTTATTTCCTTACACATAGGGGATCAGGATAGAACGGTCGCCGCAACTGGGTCAGTTTGGCAATTAATGCAAATGCGTTACCGTCTGCAGTGAGCTCGATACTGCACTGCTGCATTCACAAGTTGGTCGAATTAATGTGGCACCGCGACGTTTGTCAAGTATACACTGTATTTTTGCCAAATTGCTACACCACCCTGTAACCGGGAGTGTTTTAACGTCAGAGTCTATTGCAAGAGATCGTCAAATATCAGCCATATCGAAGAACATATATTTATGTAAATGTACGGAACGTACTCTAAGATGGTTGACTGCGAAACTCTAATAAGACAGAACGATATAACACGCAGAAGAAAACAATGACAATTTACTGTCATGTATTTAGTCTTGACTTTAAAAATAGTGGTTTCCACCCTGTTTACAAGTTGGACGTTGGTAGTGTCTATATTGTCTGTTGCCATGGCGTCAATAATTTGCGAGTTTGATCTGTTCGCCTGACATGTAGGAAATAGTAAAAAATCTTCAAGAAATAATTTGATAAGGGAAACTGTTTAGGAAGTCGGGTCCTTTGGTCTAGATCAATTACAGATACTGACATACACTATGTCAGAAGTCGCTCAAATTACAATCGGACCACATGACAAGCACCAACTTTCGAATAGAAAAAAGAATTATCCAAATCGGTACACCCAATAAGAGGTTATCGAGTAATATACAGAAAAATTTACGAATTGAGAACCTCCCCCTTTTTTGAAGTCGGTTAAAAATGGTTATAGAAGTCTTAAGAAGTAATGTTCGTTGTCGTTATTTCGGTGAAATATCAGTGAGGTTTGTTT